>CM056509.1:2572978-2630440 GCA_029783415.1 Anisodus acutangulus
TCGATAAATCTGCGAATCTAGAAATTCATTTTGGCCAATTAAACCTTCTCGAATAGTTTCTTTTTAAGAACCAAAAAGATTTGTGTCAAAATAACATATGACAAGAAGAACAAAAGTCCTTGGACACGTAATAGATTTTGAAGTACTATTTCTGCATCTCCCTGACCTAATCCGCCTACATTAGGATTATTCGTTAATGGTTGATCAAATTTGATAGATTCACCCTCGGAAACAAGAAGTTTTGGTCCGGGAGGGATAATATCTCAACCACTTGACGTCCCTCCGAGCATCCCCTTTTTCACTCAACCATGGTTAAGTAATGCATCTTTCAACTTAATTTTAACTATTAAGGTTAAATTATTTGGTTTGTTATAAAAACGAGGTGTATTTTTATAAAATAGGCAATTGTTCAACAATTTAGGTATTTCTAGGTAGAAAAAATGCGTCTCGACCAAGATTGATGCTTACCAAAAAACAGAAGACTCTTGTTATCAAGTCAACAAATCCTGTTCTAGTTGTTTAAATGAGAAAAAAGAAAGAAAGAAAGAAGAAGAAAATAAAGAGTTGTTCAATTTAGTTGAAACGTGAAGGGAAAAAAAGGCACCTAAATTCGAAATTCTATGTGATTACCTACCATTAAAATAGGGTTCCTTTGTCAAGATAATGAAATTAGTATGGTACACGTTAAATCATACGGAGAAATTGTTCCAAAGACTTTGATCTCTTGAAATTAATAGTATAGTTTAATTAAAATTATAATACGATAGAAGCGGACAATCTATATGTGTAATACTCCACCAAAAGACTTGTATATAGTGTTTAGATAAATTATGTATTATATTTATTCATATCTTGATTTTATATCAAATCAACGAATGCATGATATATACTTACATTGTTCACTTAAATATGATCAATTAAGTAATAATTTAATATGATATGATGTAAACGCATGATAAAGCTAAAAAAAATTTCAAAAAACGATATTGTTCCATCTCATCTAATTTAGAATTGAGACAAATGTGTGTTATGGGTAATATAATTAGGACTTTGATAAAGAGGAAATTATTTTTCAATTGATTAATATTTTTTGAATTTTTTTTCTGTGAAAATAAATTTCTTTAAAATAAAAAAATTGACTTTCCTCTGTATCAAATAATAGGATTCTAATAATGCGCATGCATAACACGTTGTCATACAACAAGTAAAATAAATTGACATAATTAGCCTATCACTAAGAGTGTGTTTGATATAGAGGAGATTATTTTTCAATTGATTAACATTTTTGAAAAATATTTCTTCTGGAAAAATAAATTTCTTTGAAATAAGAAAAATGATTTTTCTATTAGAATTAGGAAAACAAGTTTCGCCTTCAATACACCCACACCCACCCACATTAATAACAATATTCCAATAGTGTTTATTAGATTATACGTATATAAATATTATTGGGATTACATTTTCTACTTATTCACCAAATATTAAAAAAAAAATCTAAAAAAATCAATTATTTTTCAGAAAAATATTTTTCGTGAAAAAACACCCTAAAATCGTTTATGGACTTCTTGAATTAGTATATTCCCTCCTTTTGCCTCTCCATTTAAAGAACCTAAATAACTAAGAAAGAGCTTAGTCCAAGGACACTAATCATCTTTCATTACAATTTTAGCTACCATTCGGAATCCTTGTATACTTTTTACTGCTGCTTAATAGGGTGCTAGCAGGAAAAATAATTAGTCGAAATTAATGTTTACATTAACAACAACAACATACTCATTATAATTCCACCAGGTGGGGTCTGGGGAGGGTAGCATATACGCAGATCTTACCTCTATCATTTGACGAATATGAATGTTGTTTCCGATAGACCCCGACTCAAGTAGAAGTGAAGAGCAACAATAATAATAAGCAGTAATAACATCAAGAAAATAAGTTAACGAAGTAAAAGAAACGCACAAATAGTAATACTAAGAATAAGAAATATGAGAATACTGAAATAATATTACTGATAATTGAATGAAAGTGAAAAAGTGAAAATAATTTCACTATAAGAATCACAAGTTAAAAGTGAAAATATACGTATTACTTAACTAAAGTAATAAAAAACTACATACAAGATATATGTCTTGCCTTTATTAATAATGATATAAATACTAAATAATGATATAAATTTGGTCCTTAAGCACAGAAGTAAAGGTTGGACTAACAATATAGTAGTTGTAATGTTACCTTTTCTCACTTATTCAAAAATTTCAATCTCATAAAATGTTTTTTTTCTCCCACGCGAGTCTCATTTTGAAAAAAAGATCTTTATTATCAGAAAGAGTCAATATTTTAGTAAGGTCATATATACAGACGGTTTTCTAAAATTGTTATCAAATTATATTTTGATACTTCGACTGTGGACATTATATATATATATATATGAAAAAGGGTCATATTTGTCATTAATTTTCAGAAAAGGGTTATATTTGTCCTCCGTAAAGTATGGGCTCAAATAAGCCGCAAAGTTGTCACATTTGCCGACGGAAATCCCACATCAGCAGCCACATGTGATACACGTGGATGCCGCATGGAATTCACGTGGAGGGTGGGACCCATCTTGTCTTCAATAGACACCACCGCCACCGCTGCCTCCAAACGACCCCTCAGTAAGGTAGCTTGAATGTTCATCATCTTCATCTTTAACCCAGCTGTAAATTTTGACCAAAACCACCTCTAAACTCAACAAAATCACCCCAATATTGAACCATAACTTCATAATAATATAGAGATAGATTTCCCGAAATGTCCACTCAATTTAATCCAACAATTCACATATCAAAAATTTGAAATTCAAGCTTCATGGACTTTCAAGTTCTTCATCATGTTAACAAAATCAGGTTGTTGCAAGTACGCCCTCGTACTTGCATCTCCAGTCAATTTAGCCCACATCTCCGGCCCGGAAAACGCATCACCAAACGGATTCGCCGAACTACCGGGGCACGAGATCGGGTTTGGGCCTGTGCTGACTCAGCATCAGCAAGACCGGATTTTAACACGTCGTTATTCGGATCAATTTCGAGTCCTTTTTTGTAAGCGGACGGCGTCGTTGTACTGGTGGAGCCCACAATGTGCTGCGCCGAGACGAGAGTAACCTTTAGCCCAGTCAGGTTTAAGGTCAACTGTTTTCTGAGCATCGGATAAAGCGTCGGAGTATTTGCCTAAGGATGAGTATGCAGCAGATCGGTTAGAGTAAAGGACGTGATTGGTAGGGGAAAGATTGATGGCTTCAGTGAAGTGGTTTATTGTGTCGGTGAAATTGTCGGCGGCGAAAGCGGCGTTACCTTTGGCCTTAGCTTCGTCGGCCATGGTGGATTTGTGCAAGTGTGTGGTAGAGACTAGAGGGTTCTAGTTCTAGGTGTTGTTGAGGTTCTGGAAAGTTCGATGACGATTGGTGCTATTATTGGAATTTTAGGGTTGAGTTACATTTAAGGTGGTGGCGGTGGTTGTTGAAGACAAGGTGGGTCCCACCCTCCACGTGGTCCATGTGGCATCCACTTGGATCACATGTGACTGTTGATGTGGAATTTTCGTCCACGGAGGATAAATGTGACAATTTTGCAAACGGAAAGAGCATATTTGAGTCAATACATATAACTCTTATATGAAAATTGAATGGTAAATATGACCTTTTTCCCTTAATCTATATAAAAATGGCCTTACGCGCTCAATGATAAGTGAAAAGTACAAGGTTTAACACATTAGTATTAGGTGCTTAATAGGTACATTTTCTACTTATATTAAGTCTTCAATAAGTAATACCGTCAGTTAATATGTCAAGATAAAAAATAACGATAATTTTAGGTGGCCGTCTATATATTTGACATTTTAGTGGAGTAATTAATATGACTTCCCTTAAAACAAAAAAGGAAAACAGTACGTGTCACTTCTTTTAAGTACATACTTTAATTTCCAACCTAAATAATTACTGACTTTACAGGTTTTCACTTTTCATCAAGTAGAAAAAGACTGTTTTAACCTCCTTTACATATCTTTTTTTAGATAAATAAATTTAAAAAAAAACTTCCCATATCTTCAAGAACATTTTTTGCTATCTGCCTCGGAACCTTCGAAGGATTCTTTTTTCATTCTTTGCTGCTGCTGTTAAATTACTTGAGGACTTGTTCTTGGTATTTGAGGTGACATTTCTGTTACTTTTTTTTTTTACTTGAATATGATGTTAATTTTTCATTTTCTTGAAGCCCCTTTAAGTTTTTATGATTCTCTCCATTCAGCACTATAAGGTTGTTCTTTGATTAGCTTACAAAATCATCAATGTTGGAAGTTTGACAATGGCAATAGTTTTGAGCGGATTTTTTCGGTTACGACATGTCCAACAACAACATACCTAGTAAAATTTCATAACGTGGGGCCGGGATGATAAAGTGTACGCAGATCTTGCCTTTAACTTGGTAGGTAAAGAGTTTGTTACCGAAAGACCCTTAGCTCAAGAGAAAGCATAAGCATGAGAAAATGTCAGATACGAATAAGAAATTTAAAGTAGTATGAAATTGAAAATAATAAAAGCGAATAAGCTACGATAAATCATTCTAGAAAAGAAGCAGTAACTACCACAACTAAATAAGATAATCAAATTACACGAAACAACAGTAAGCAACAGAAAGCAGGAAACTATAAAAGAATATTGTGTCTACTAATATGAAAGGCTAAGTAGGAATACCTACTAACCTTCTATTCTAATCTGAGTTCTCCATAACTTTCTATCTAAGGTAATGTCCTCGGTAAGCGGGAAATGCGTCATGTCATGTCTAATCACATCTTCCCAAGACTTCTTCGACTTACGTCTACCTCTTCTAAAACCGTCCATAGCCAACCTCTCACATCTCTGCACTGGGGCATATGTGTCTCTCCTCTTCACATGTGCAAACCATCTCCGGCCTCGCTTCCCGCATCTTGTCCTCCACCAAGGCTACTCTCACCTTGTCCCGAATATCTTCATTCCTAATCCTATCTCTCTTAGTGTGCCCACACACCCATCGCAACATTTTCATTTCCACAACTTTCATCTTCTGAACGGTTACGACATGTCCAATTAGCAAAAAAAACTTAATTTCATCTGTTATTGGGTTGTCATTGATACTATATTGGTTTACCTTAAAAGAGGAGCCTTGGAGGAACTGATAAAGTTGTTGTCATGTGCTCAGGGGGTCACTGGCCGTGGAACATTCTTTATGACATCAATGAGTAAGTTGCAAATGTTTTTCTCCAGTCACACTTGATTCAATTCAGAGTCTAATCTCCTGGATTTTACAATGAGTCAGAACAGGTGCCAAATCGTATAAAATTATAGGTAGTAGTATGAGTGATACAATGAAGAGTTAGACTTATGGAATCTGTCATCAATCTTTGAAAACTGCTGATGCTGTATTTTTTATTTTACCTGCTTTTCGTGCCGAGCTCAATAGTTGGCAGTTACACTTAGGAATCCGTCATCAATCTTTCAAAATTGCTGATGCTGTACTTGTCCCGATTTTCGTGCTGAGCTGAATAGTTGGCTTTAATATAGTTGTTTGAGATCGTAAAAGTTTCAAAAGGTGGCTTTTATAACTTGATTTGAATCATAAATGTATGATTTGGATGCAACGTTTGTAAAACATCTTATTTGACTAATTTTCTTTGTTAGACTCGAACTTCCTTTTGGACGATTTTACAAAAGCTGAAAATTCCTTTCTTTCTTTTTCCCCTGGTAGGGGGCCTCACGAAGCAATGACCACCCTTATATTTTATTAATTTCTTCAACAAGCCTTACTAACAACTGAATAAATAGGCTCTGTGGTTACTAAGAGTAAAATGTTTAAGTGTCTGGGGACAGCGGATAAAATTGCAACGATAAGAATGAGTCTTCTAAGTAGATCATTATACCGTGTTTGATAGAAATGTGTTTACAACATGTTTTGAACTGTCAAAAAGGTAGATTAAGTAGTTTGTAAGATATCAAAATCAAATTTGAAATAATATAAAGCAAAATTAGTGTATATTATTAATTTGAACTGTTGGAGGGAGAAAAATATTTCATTTAAGGAAGGATTCAATTTTTTTTCTGAGAGGAACCGAGATGGTAAGAAGATCAGTTTTATTGGTCACAGAGAGTATATTTCTATGAATTGCAGCAAAAGTAACCAATTGTCCAACTGTTCATTGTGGCTTGCGATGAATATTAATCAGTTATCTCGATAGTGTGTTATAAACCTGTCTTACAATGTATAGAAGAAATTGACATCAGCTATCGTTTTGCAGTGGGTGAAATGGCAGCAGCAACAGCGACTACTCTCTCAGTTGGTTCAGCTACATCCTTTGGCTCTATAGTGAGCCCAAAATTACAATCAAAGTCCTTTGTTGCAAAATACAATACCAGAAACTACCTTAAAAGTTTTAGTGGCCTCAAGGCAGATGCATTTGTACGACGTGAATCGGAGTCATCATTTTTGGGGAGGGAAAGTTCTGCAGCTCTTCGATCATCCATAACTCGCAAAACCCAAATGGAAAAGCAGAGATCTCGGAACAATTTTCAGCCCCAAGCATCCTATAAAGTGGCTGTTCTTGGAGCTGCTGGCGGTATAGGCCAACCTCTAGCTCTTCTGATTAAGATGTCACCGCTAGTTTCGTCATTGCACCTTTATGATATTGCAAATGTCAAAGGAGTTGCAGCAGATCTCAGCCATTGCAACACTCCCGCTCAGGTTTTTGACTTTACGGGTGCTTCTGAATTGGCCAATTGTTTGAAAGGCTTAGATGTAGTCGTTATACCAGCTGGCGTTCCTAGAAAGACCGGTATGACACAGGACGACTTGTTCAACATTAATGCTAATATCGTGAAAGGCTTGGTCGAGGCTGTTGCTGACAACTGCCCGGACGCCTTTATCCATATTATCAGTAATCCAGTCAACTCCACAGTGCCGATTGCTGCTGAAGTTCTGAAGCAAAAGGGTGTTTGCGATCCTAAAAAGCTCTTTGGTGTTACCACCCTGGACGTTGTCAGGGCAAACACATTCATCGCCCAGAAGAAAAACCTGAGACTCATAGACGTTGACGTCCCCGTGATTGGTGGACACTCAGGGATAACAATTCTGCCGTTGTTGTCAAAGACAAAACCATCAACTACTTTCACCGACAAAGAGGTGCAGGAACTAACCGTGAGGATCCAAAATGCTGGTACAGAGGTCGTCGAAGCAAAGGCTGGAGCAGGATCTGCAACACTGTCGATGGCATATGCAGCGGCTAGATTTGTTGAGTCCTCACTGCGTGCCCTCGACGGTGATGCAGACGTATACGAGTGTTCTTACATCGAATCTAACTTGACGGAACTTCCGTTCTTTGCATCGAGGGTTAAACTAGGAAGGAACGGCGTCGAGGCTTTGATTTCATCTGATCTCAATGGATTAACTGAGTATGAAGAAAAAGCTTTGGAAGCTTTAAAGCCAGAGTTGAAAGCTAGCATTGAAAAGGGGATGGCCTATGCTAAAAAAGAAACAGTGACTGCTTAGTATCATGTTATATAGAGAGTTTCAGAAAAACAAACAGTGACTGCTTAGTATGACAATTTTGTATGGTTTAATTTACTAGGTCCCTCTTTTTTTTTTATTGGTCTGTGAAAGATAGAATAATTTCCCTTAGGGATTCCTTTTATTATTCACAATATATATAGTTGTACAAAGGTTGATTCCTAATATGGTACGAATCCTAACTTACCTTACAAAGGTTGATTCTTAATACAATTAGAATCCTAAGTTACCTTAAATATACATCTATCATAATTACAAAATATACAGAGAATATTCGCTAATACTCCCCCTCAGACGGAGCGGGAGGAGGCCGAACGTTAAGGCTGGATCGGAAGTCGGTGAAGAGTTGTCGCGGTAGTCCCTTTGTGAAGATGTCTGGATACTGATAAGAGGAAGACACATGTAATATTTTGACCTGACCACGGGCAACCTTCTCTCGCACAAAGTGGATATCCATCTCAATATGCTTAGTCCGCTGATGTTGGACCGGATTATGAGACATAAAGATGACAAATATGTTGTCACAATAGACTATAGACGCCTTGCGGAGTGGACACTGGAGCTCCAAAAGAAGATTTCGGAGCCAACAGATCTCAGCAACTGCATTAGCAACACCGCGATATTCTGTTTTAGCACTCGAACGGGATAGTGTGGCCTGCCTCTTGGCGGACCATGAGATAAGATTATCCCCAAGAAATACACAGTACCCTGAGGTGGAGCGACGTGTGTCTGGGCATTCTGCCCAATTTGCATCCGTGTAGGCAAGTAGCTTGGTTGGGGCAGAGGGGTATATGTGTAATCCAAAGTCTAGTGTGCCCTTAACGTATCTGATAATACGTTTGAGGGCGGCAAAATGGGACTCTCGGGGGTCGTGCATGAACAGACACACCTGCTGAATGACATATGCAATATCAGGCCTAGTGAATGTAAGATACTGAAGAGCACCTGCTAGACTCCGATATAGAGTGGGATCAGAAACTGGCGCACCGTCATTAGCACTAAGCTTGGATTTAGAGTCCACCGGAGTTGACATAATTTTACAATTTGCCATCTTGGCCCTATACACTATCTCTTCTGCATACTTACGCTGACACATGAACATAGTGGCTGCAGATCTGGTTACCGATATACCCAAAAAATAACTTAGCTTGCCCAAGTCAGTCATATCAAATTCAATTTTGAGTATAGCATTGATTTCATTCTTCAAACCGTCAGATGAGGCAGTAAGAACAATGTCATCGACATATAATAGCAAATATGCAGTGTTGCTACCTCGGTGAAAAGTGAAGAGAGAGTTATCACACCTGCTACATACAAAACTAATCTGCAGAAAATACCTGGCAAAACGATCATACCAAGCGCGGGGTGCATGTTTCAATCCATACAATGACTTTCTGAGACGACACACAAACTGCGGAGCTGTCGGATGAACAAAGCCAGGAGGCTGATGCATGTACACAGTCTCTTTCAAATCCCCATGAAGAAATGCGTTCTTAACATCAAATTGATGAATCGGCCAATACATGCCCATAGCAATACTGAGAACAATCCGAATAGTGGCTGGTTTAACAACCGGACTGAATGTCTCACCACAATCAATACCCTCCTGCTGATTAGTGTCATTTGCAACTAGTCTTGCCTTATACCTCTCTAAGTCATCACTGTCTCTGAACTTGTGCCGAAATAGCCACATACACATGATAACATTCACACCTTCGGGTCTAGATACCAAATCCCAAGTGTTCTGTTTGGTTAAAGCGTTAAATTCCTCGCACATGGCCGCATTCCAATTTGGGTCCAGTTTTGCTAGTTTTGAATTTTTTGGAATGGGTGATAAGGTTTGTGTGGAGAGATTGAAGTGATCCTTGGGTTTGAAGATCCCGTATTGTGCACGAGTCTCCATGCGATGAGACGGCAGTGGCGGTGGGTCGGGGCTAGGAGGTTGCTGGTCCATCAGTTACGGACCGATGAAGCGTGATTCAGTGGATTGGTTTCGGATCGAAAACCGCAGAATCGGGGATCGTTCTTTGGAGTGATGGGCGGCGATGTCATTTGGTGGTGCGGTGACTCGGCCAGAAATTTGTAGGGGTGAAGCGAGGAGGCTGTTGGGGTGGTCTTGGGACGGTGGCGAGACTTTCAGAACAGTGGGCTGCTGTTGGTATAGATTTTGGATGACCGAGGACAAACTTGGTTCGTCGAGAAAGATGTAATCGGTGGTCTGAAATTTTTGGAGATTTGAAAAAGGAAAGGTTGTCTCGTCAAAGGTGACGTGACGGGAGACGATGATTTTGCGAGTAGCAATGTCATAGCACAAGTAGCCCCGATGATTAGGAGATAGACCAAGGAAGACACATGGCAGAGTGCGAGGGGCAAGTTTGTGAGGTGCAGTGGAGGCCATGTCAGTAGCATAAGCATCCAAAAATACGTAGGTGATCATATGATGGTAGCCTACGGTATAAGATTTCGATGAGGGTCTTGTTTTGGAGTGTGCTAGTTGGTAAAATATTAAGAAGGGATTCTACCATTTTGACAAAGATAGACCAAAAAGGCGGTGGTAGGCAGGCATGAAACAGAAGTGTGCGAACCATGTTATTGATGGTACATATAATTCTTTCAGCCTTTCCGTTTTGGGAAGAAGTATAGGGACAAGAAAAATGGAAAACCATGCCTTGTTTAGAACAGAAATTGTGAAATGACAAGTTATTAAATTCACGTTCATTATCATATTGGAATGATTTGATAGATTTTTCAAATTGTGTTTTAATGAATTTTTGAAACTCGAGAAATTTTGTAAAAACTTCAGATTTGAATTTCAGTGGGTAAATTCAGACAAAATGTGAAAAATCATTCAAGAATACTAGATAGAATTTATGACCCAAAGAAGACGATGAACGTTGAGAGGGTTGTCAAAAGTGCCAGTGGAGGAACCGGAATTTGTGGGGGAAGACATGGTGGCTGTGTCGGCCGAGGGAAGGGAAACGAAAATTTTGTTTAAAAATTTATGGTTTCGGCCGAGATAGAGAAGAGAAGGGAGAAGAGTGGGGTTTAGGTTTTAGGCTCTGATACCATGAAAGATAGAATAATTTTCCTTATGGATTCCTTTCATTATTCACAATATATATAGTTGTACAAATGTTGATTCCTAATATGGTACGAATCCTAACTTACCTTACAAATGTTGATTCCTAATACAATTAGAATCTTAAGTTACCTTAAATATACATCTATCATAATTACAGAATATTCAAAGAATATTCGCTAATAGTCTGAACTCTAAACTCTAGTGTAAGCTATCTTGTATTTGCTTTGGAAGAGTGCATCAGCATTTCCAGTTTTGTTAAGTTAGTTCCTAGTTAAATTTATGGTGCTTCAATGTAGTTGTTCAAAATTAATAAATTATTATCAATATGTTATGTCTCAAATTATTCGAAGTGACAAATCTGAAGGAGGACCTACTTATCATAATGTCTGTGTCACCTAAAGTAAGATATTGCACCTTATAGCTAGTGGCCAAAGAGAGTCAACTGAGACATCTTTCGTTGAAAAATAATATTGTATAAATAGATCAATTTTATAGATTATATGTTTAATTTTTTTGACTTTTTATATATTTATTTCTTTATATTTAAATCTTCTTAATAAAAATTTTAACCCTGTTACAAACTACAAAACACACTTTTCAAATTAATTAATAAACACAAACGGTTGCTTACTCTAAATAACTAGATGTCATTTGCCCAGGCTATGCACGGGCCCAATAATTGGTTGTCTTTTACTTATTAATGTGTTTCTTTGTATACCTTATGTTTCAAATTATTTAATACTAATTTTTATTAATCCGTAACTTTTTATATTTGGTAACAATTAACTTAAACAGTTAAAAGAAAGGAAAAAAATTAATTTACATTAAACTTTTTTCATTGTAGTTTTAATAAGAAGATTTTATAGCTATAAAAATATTACACCATATTTAAGAATACAAGTTCTCAAAAGTTTTATAGCCACACAAATGTTATGATATTTTTAATACCACAAATTTATTTATTTTTCTTAAACTTCGTGCTGAATCAATCTATATCAAACAAATTAGAGGTAAAAACTTACCCGCACAAAGTGTTTATACCAAAATATATTAAGTTACCAAAATTAAGTGATTTAATAAAGTGAATGCAATAATCATGTTTTAGTGACATACAAAGTATTGTGTAAACACATGTCATACATCTATTGGTATATGTTAACCTTATGGTTTAGCAGGTAAGTTGGGTCTGATATTATTGAACTATAATTATCCAATAAAAGTAAAAACACAAACAAATGCCATAATAATTAAATTTAAACATGAAATCTTTAAGTTCTTGAAATAAATTATATTAAGTCATAATAATTAATAATTTAAAATATTCAAATAATGTATAAGAATTTGATATAAAAAAAATCATTTGACTCTCGAATTCAAAAAATATAACATGTAATTATATACTTCAATATTGAAACATATCGTAAAAAATGTACGAGCCTGGTTGGGCCTAACATAGTGGGAAGAATAAAAAATAAACTCATCATCTATACTGATTAATAAATAAATTAATTGCTGTACAGGAATAATTTTGGGGGTCCCTAACCAATATCATGCAAATGTGAGATGCAAATCACATCAAAAAAGGGGCTTTGCTCCTTTACAATATCAAGAAAGAAATAAGAGTCGAAGTTTAGACCGCTCATCACTGGGCGAGAAGTGCACCTAACCCACCTACTCACTCATCAATCGCGGTGTTCAAAAGAAGAGAGTAGATTATCAGCAATTAAAATGACCAAAATACCATCAACAAATTAATTAGTACACCTAAGCACGCATGTCGATCTCAACCCATAGTAACTCACTCTTCTATAATAGTTAAAAAAAAAAATTAGCGGTCCTGTTAATTTGTCAATAAGAAAAAGTGTTCCGTGATTAATTATATTCTCTCACTCTTTCCCCCATAACATTTTATCTCTGCTAAGCTTTTTCTTTTCTACTTAAACTATTAAAGAAAGGTCCTATTCATAAATTATCCTATAGAGAGTAGAATTCATAAGGTAAAATATTTTTCTTTAGGTGACCACTCGTGAACTTAGTCAATACAAAGCTTTATGTTAACATTCAATTTCTCCGATTCGGCGATTCGATCTATGATTTATCATTCATGAACGTTGATATAATCCATCCATTTAGCAGCACCATAGGATGTCATAAAGACGTTATGATAAATTGGCTTCTCCTTGAAGTCATAATGGTATTAAAATAGCTTTGAGTTAAAAAGGGAAAAAAAAAAGGGTGTGTTGGAATGTTACTTACTATAGTAATCTTTAATCATTATTTTAGACCTTTGCATGAGAGCATGAATTTCTACGGGCAGGTCGGTGCATTAAGCTCTCATTATGCACGGAGTTCGGGGAAGGGCCGGACCACAAAGGTCTGTTGTACGCAGTCTTACCTTGCATTTTCTGCCAAAGATTATTTTCACGACTTGAACTCATGACCTCCTGATCACATGACAACAACTTTATCAGTTACTACAAGACTCCCCTTCTAAATCATGAATTTCTACAAGCTCAAATATTTGAGGGAAAATTTGATGTCAACCTAATGATTGCTTATAAGTTATAATGGACAACAAAATGAGTAGTATTCTCTTATTTTGAAAAATAAAAAGGTACTATTCTCTAATAAGAGTCTTCACATATATTTAACAAATAGCAACTACTTCTAAGAGTAAATGATGATGAAAGTTCTAGCTATGTGATAACGTGAAGTGTAATTATGCAGAGGTATGACTAAAATTAAATCGGCTATTAATTGGATGGTTATGAAGTTCTCTGTAGTTATAGTATGTGAATCGTAATAATGCAAAGTTATGATTAACTTGGCCATTACAGTAAAACATCGATAAATGAATATTTAATAAATTAATAACCTTGATTAAATAATAATTTTATCCGGTCCCGACTTGGGCCAATGGGATAAAATAATAACCTCGAAAAATGCATAAGATAATAATTTTAAAAAAAAATTCCTTGAGGCCCACTAAAAATATAAAATAACAATTCATTAAATACGTATGAAAATTACATATATAATTCATAAAATAAAGCACTTCCTAAACAATTTTTATTTCAAACTTTATGCTTTCCTAAAATTACATAACTTGATGATTTTTATTTTTGTACTCACATAATGCTTTTCTCATCTCATCAGTTAGCGTAGACTTTTTTACATCTTTTAAATGAGTAGTCATGGAAGAGAAGATATAATATATGAATTTTTATATTTTGGTATATGAAGTTAAAGTACATGTGTCTATTTATAAACGCTATATTGTGTACTTGAAATAATTCACAACACTTCATATTCTAACACTTCATATTCTAATGTACATGCATTCTATTTTGAATCACGCCAACCCAAGATTAATAAACTTTAAATTTAGATACAATGCACCATCATTAATTAATTATTTATTTATTTTCTTTTCTTAGTTACCGAAAAAATATTAATTGTTAATTTGAGAAATATAATGTACAAAATAAAAATTATTCTATAAATTAATAAATATTAAGTTATCGATATATTAATAAAATGTTTATTTATCGATAAATTAATAAAATATGGGCGACCAAGAACCTGGCTTTGATATCAAATTAGGCCGATGATCTAAATGGGATAATAAACAGGGAAGGAACTGGGATATAAGGGATTGAATAATTAATAGGAATATCAAAGAAGGGTTCATTTTTGTGGGAGTTTGGGAATTTTATGAGTTTTGATAAGTCATCTTCCCAATGAGTGGGAGCAATCACTCAGAGTATTTTGCCGATCGAATAAGAGGGATATGGATTGCTTTTGAAAAAAATAATTTTTGTTGTTGTTGATCCTGTTATTTCAAGGATAGCCTGATAAAAATATGGGGTTTTTAAAGTATCCCATGATTTATAAAACCATTTTGATCCAAAATAATTTTGTAGTGCAAAAAAAAGGTCTTTATTAAAATATTCTTTTTCAAGAGTTACAATGTTTTGAAAAAATGGTTTTACGAAAAATTTTGGAGCGGGTTTTTTGGAAAATTGGTTTTGAGAAAGGTTTTTTGAAAATTCTTCTTTCTCGAGTTCGGTACTTGAAAATTCATTTTGAGAAAGGGTTTTTGAAGATTCTCCTTTCTCGATTTTTGTGGGAAAATTAGAGATTTTTTTCTCTAATTTTTCTTGGACAATTTCTTTTTTAGGAATTTGTAGTTGCCTTAGTGCTTGTTGTAACTCTGGGGATTTTGCAAGGAACTGAAAAAGGGTTTCAGTAGTTAATTCTTGCGCAGGATTTGATGCTATTTCTTGCACAGTTTCTGTGCTGCTGGAATTTTCATGTTCTTCTTTTATTACCGTGTCGTACCAAAACATGGTTTTTTCTGTTGAGATTGGTGCCGGGGATTTTTCTTCTTCTTCTTTTACTGGCTTGGGATTGGTGTTTTGGGGTTTTTTAGGAGCCATGGAATTTGTTTGTTGTTGTTCGGCTGCAGCAGCTGGGGTATTTATTGCTGGAAGGGATTCTTCTTTTCTTTTCTGGAGCAAGGCTCCACATACTGCCTGCACACAATATTGTCCACATTCACGCATATCCTTCCTCGATATTCTGTGATCGTAGGCTATACACCTGTTATTTGGGCAATGGTAGGACATTTTGTGGCTTTTGTTTTGGAACAGATCACAGACAAGTATTCCTGAAAAAAATTCTTTAAAGATTAGCTTAAAAAATATTAATCTTAATGCAGTGTTTTGAAAACATGCATGATTTGAAAATTTATTTTGAAGGAATTTGAAATCAGGATTTAATGAATGGTCAGAAAAATCATTTTTAATGGTTGTAAATAATATGGTTTCTCATTATGTATTGAGCACGTTTTTATGAGATCAAGATCTTTTGTTTTTGGTGTTGTTATAAACTGAAATTTTAATTTCTTGTTTTTAAAATCAAAAGATATAGATTTATTTTTTACTTTATAAGGAGTGATTAGGTTCATAAATGGTGTCCCTAGAATTACGGTGTTGTGAATTTCCTCAACTAGGACAAACGATGTTGCTATCGAAGTTTCATCATTTATGATTGATGCCTTGGTTTTATACCTAATTTCCAACGTAGAATTATTAGCTGCTGCTAATGAATCCTGAGTTTTTTCTAGGAATTTTTAAGGTATTATACCAATTTTTATACAGTTTAAGTCTGCCCATGTGTCAAAGAGGGCAACAGTTGTTATTCTAAAATTATCTGAAAATTTTAGTGTTATTTTTATTAAATATTTCTTTGTTGTTATTTGTCGTAACACAGTCAGAAAATCTTCTGGAATTTCTTCTAGATTTTCCATTTGGTTTTCAACATTATAATCTCCGGGATTTTCTGAATCAGATTTTTCTGAGTCCAAATTGTTTGGAACAAGGTTTTGTTTTGCACTATTCGAAAGTACAATTTTAATAAGTTCCGAATCTTTTTGCTGTTTTTCTTTTAATTCTTTTATTTCTAATTTTATCTGAATTACCTGTTTTTGTAATTCTTGAATTGTTATTTCTTTTATTTTCTTGCCTTTTTCTAAGATTTTTGGTAAGTCGTATTTCCTAGAAGTATTTGGTAGCATGGCATTTTTAATCTCTTTCTTTTCCGTTGAAAAGGTTTTTAGGAGTTTATTTAAGTATTCTTTTTTGTGTTGGGTATCTATGTGTTTAATCATATCTATCATAAAAATTTGGTCTTTGGTCAAGACACATATTCGTTTCCCTTTAACCTTTTCAGGTTTTTCGGTTGAACTACTCGTGACTAATTCATCTATTTGGAGTGGTTTATTATCTTCTGATGAAAGAGAGAAATATTCAGGGTCTGACTGGTCTGACTCTGAATCAGAGGCATCAGCTAGTAGATTAGAGATTTTCTTTGTAGTATCTTTATCGAGATTTAATTCCTGTAATTTTTTTGTTCATTCTACAGTATTTTGATGTATGTCCTTTCTTATTACATTTGTAACAAGTTAGGTTCTTGTAATTAGAATTATAATTCTTCGAATTTCTATTATTTTTGTAACGATTATTTTTATAAGGATTCTTATAATAATCATTGTTAGATTTGTAATCTTTTGTTGGTTTTTTTGTGGGATTTATAAGTTTTGCTGCAGTCTCCTTCGCAGGTTTTGGAATTTTCTATGGTATTTGGTTCGAACTGTTTGCAAAAAGTACCTAATTCACATTTTGTTCTTTTTAATTCTTCTTTTAGGTGTTTTTGTAATTTTAGGTCTTGACAAATTTGTAATCCCTCTTGTTGAGTTACACATACTAATTCTCCGTATGTAAACTCATTGTAGGGTATTATTTGTTTTCCACAATTTTCTTTAATTTTATTCCTAACCTTTTCCCCTAGGAGGGTAGGCAATCCGACTAAGAATTTTTCTTTCCAGAATGGTTGGCTGGAATCTTCTCTAACCATTATCCTAGTTAAGAAGGTATTTTTATACCATTGAAAATCACTTAATTTTTTGCATTTTAGATTTGAAAGTAATTCAACATTTTTATTTTTAAGATGTGTAGAATCACCTATGAAATTTAAAGATATTGTCAGTATCAAAGTTGATACTGCATCTTGTATAGGTTCTCTTAGTTCATCTAGTATTGGTACTCCTTCTTCATCGGTTTTTATGGAATTTAAGATATCTTCTTTTTGTTGGTCAGTGAGATAATGATCCCACCATCCTTTTAGTTGACCAGAGAATCCTGCGATTAGCAGTTCTGCAGAGGTCTTATCAATGACATCTTTTTGTGTTTGGTAGGCATTTGCTGCCATTGTCATTTGTTGGAGGAAGCTGAGGATATTGTATTCAGTCATTCCATCTAGGTTCCAATCATAAATGGAAGCAGCATTATAACGGGATTGAGCTAGGGGTTTTATTATACCTAGGTTTGGAGCAGGAATTATTTGTAACCCTGGGGCTATTTGTAACCCTTGTACAGGTTGTTGTTCCCAATTCATATTATTTATGAGGGGTTTTATGTGATGTTCTAGGGTACCACTGCTATCGGATTTATGTGTCAATGTGGTTACACTATTATTAATAGTGGGTCTTTTGTTTTAAGAAAGGGGTATCCTATGGAGTTTTGAGAGGAATATATCTCAAACCAATCGAAAAAAGGAATATTAATTTTATTTTCTTGAACAAATTCATAGAATTTTTCTTGTATTTGTTTTCTTGTATTTAGGAAATTTTGAAAGAACCAAATTCTTTTTTCTGAATTATGTTTTTCATAGAATTCTTTTTGTAGTAGTTTTTTATCTACTTGGAATTCTTTTTCTAAAACTTTAATTTCATTTGCTAAGTCATTGTGGGTTATTGAAGAATATGTTGGACTTGTAGTGGTATGTTTTCCCTTGTATTAACATAAACATAATAATAGTGTTAATAAAATATTCATTTATCGATAAATTAATAAAATATTCATTTATCTATAAATTAATAACCGCGCATAAGATAATAATTTTCCAAGTCCCAAGGATATTCATTTATAGAGGTTTTACTGTAATTAGATGGTTATGCAGAGCTTTAGTAGTAAACATTGTCATGTACTATGGTGAAATATGTTCTTGTGATTTTGTTAAAATTTTGAGTATGGTTAATACATGAAGTGCTTTTCGATAAGAATGCATTTCTGGTCCGATCCTTTTTCAAACCCCACACATAACGGAAGCTTAGTGAAGGACTCTCTCCTTAATTACTACTTCCTCCGTCCCAAAAAGAATGACTCACTTTTCTTTTTACTCTAACCCAAGGTTCCCATTTGGTATCCATTATTGAGGCAGATGAGTCTGACTTAGAGTCAGCCGATTACACGGCAGACACAATGGTAGCTGAGATCGTCAGGGGCAAGGTTTACTCTTGCCTAGCCCTGAAAGTTACGAAGGGCAAGGAGACGAGTTCGGCTGATGACAGGGTCGGTTACTCATTTGACATTTCAAAGGTAGATCAAATCTTTGATCATCTTCTTAAAGATAAACATATTCGGCTACTTGATGGCCATAAGATTCCGTCTGCTGAAGAAATCAAGGATAAGAAGTACTGTAAGTGGCATAATTCATATAGCCACGCTACTTCTAATTGTGTGGTCTTCAGGAAGGCAATTCAAAAGGGCATCAAGGAGGGCAGGTTCAAGCTAGTTGATAAAAGCATAGCTGAAATGTCTGTTGATACTGACCCCTTTCCTGCAGTACTAATATCTATGGTATCCTTTGCCAAGCCAAATCAACCAAATGACGTCAAGGGGAAACAACCGATGAAAACTATATGGGTCCCAAAGAAGCCCACCGGTAAAGAGGGGGTCACTAGGACCTCTGTGTTTGATCGGCTAGGCAGCTCGCGTGACATCTATGAGGACATGGACATGCAGCCAACTAGAAGTAGTTTTCGTGGCCGCCCTTATAAACCAGAGCACATGGCTCGGGAACCTCACAAATAGTACCAGTTATTCAAAATAGACCCAGCAGACCTTAAGAGCAGGCTTGGGGGGCAAGCATGACCGCCAGTCAATGAGAAGCCGAGCGTGCCCCAGATAGGCGATGAACCACTACCCATGGCTAAACAGAGGGTGGTTGAGTTCAACATGAAGGAAGGCGTTTCTTTCTTGCGTATCACAATGAGGGATGAAGGTCAGCTGAGATCCCGGAGGATGATTAAGCCAACCGCCAATATAGAGAAAGAAAAATGGTTCGTCAATCAGGTTTCTGGGAAGAAAGAGGCACTACCGGGCGTCATGTCCAGGATGCAAAAAAGAAGGATGCAACGTGCCAAAGCCTTGCGCAAGATGAAGTTAACGTTGCACATGATATCCAGCGCTGAGGCAACCATTTAGCAGAAAATTCCTGAGTCTGCCATAGCTAAGGCTATCGAGCGGGCATTCAGCTTAACCTCTTCAGAGACAATGCTGCATGAAGGCAAAGTTTTAGACCAACCAGAATTGAATATATAGCATGATGACAACCCGACAGAGGAACCTCGACAGGAGACTAATAATCTGAAAGAATCCCTAGCCGAGACGGTTCCACAAGTCTCACAAAGGATCCAGGCATTAGTGCCCCAGCTGGTTCCTATATGCCTCTAGGAAATGGAAGATATTAATTTCTCGTCAGCCGAATTGGATGAGGTAGGAGACTCCACCCTTGATTTATTTAAGCAAGATTCAGTCGATGAGATTTGGGCAGCCATTGAAATGGTCAGCCTGATTCCATGCGAGGTCTGGGCCGACAACTCTAAACTGGATAGCCTAGAAGGCAATGTGTGTGTGGAAGACACTGAATGGGCGATATTAGCTGATACCACGGCTAGGGATGCTTTGAGCATTGTATTTGGTGTACCTACAGAGGATATGGTTAAACACCTCAAACCCCTTTATGTTAAGGCTTACATTAACGATAAAGCTTTTAGTCGAGTGTTCATCGACAATGGGGCTGTGCTGAATGTGATGCCGCTGCTTACTTTGAAAAGCCTCAGTAAAACTAGGGAGGATATCATCCCAACTAACATGAAAATGGCTAGCTTTATGGGAGAAGCCTCTGAAGCTCTAGGGATCTTAGTAGCAGAAATAACCATAGGTCCTAGAGCATGCGCGGTGCACAATATTGTTTTTTCAAACAATTCAACGATACAGAGTTCTTCATCTTTTGACCACTTTGGAGCCATACAGACAAATCTAAAAGGATGAAACAACATATTGATCGATATTCAAATAGAATAAGGTTGAACGTAGAGTGGGTTGTGGAGGCATCAGAAAGATATCCTTTTTTCGTGAAAGAACCTTAAGAAACAATATTTCAAAGGGAAATAGCCGTTGTTATTACAGATTTATAGGCCGTATTTTCTCTCCACACTATACAAATCGAAGGTGGATTCGATTAGGGGTGTGTTTTACTTTTGTTAAAATCATAAGCCAATCATATAGGATACATATCACACACGGTTTTCTAAAACTAGAACGAGAGTTCTATAAAAAATAAAAAAATAGTCAATGCTCAAGCGAGAATCCAATCGACGCATGCTTGTTTGACGCCTTGGAATTCCAATCTCACACGCATTAACACTTGCTGCTGAAAGAGAATAATCCCTCGATTATTTTCATTAATGTAAAGGGTTTATATACATGATATACAATATTTAATTATAGAAATTAAATCTATATTTTTCTAATATAAGACTACTACATTTTCCTAATACAAGACTACTACCATAATTGCACATGTACAAGAACTCTAATAATATCAAGTGAATATATGTGTATATTAGGAATATACACGGAATATACACGACATCCCTTGATTATTTTCATTAATATAAAAGGTTTATATACATGATATACAATATTTAATTATGGAAGTTAAATCTACATTTTCCTAATACAAGACCACAACATTTTCCTAATACAAGACTACTACCATAATTACACATGTACAAGAACTCTAATAATATCAAGTGAATATATGTGTATATTAGAATATACACGACATATACACATATATTCTTTCACACACTCGCAGTCATAGCGGACGGTTGTCGTACGCTGAGACTGTCCCTAAAATTTTCAAACAGAACTAAGGGAAGACCCTTAGTAAAGATGTCAGCAATTTGGTACCGTGAAGGGACATGCAAGACACGTACTTGTCCACGAGCTACCTTTTTGTGAACAAAGTGAATATTCATCTCGATATGTTTAGTGCGTTAATGTTGGACTGGATTCTCAGAGAGATATACCGCACTAACATTATCGCAGTAGACTAAGATAGCTTTCTGAATAGGAAAGTGAGGCTCTAAGATGAGGTTACGCAACCAACAGGACTTAGACACCACATTGGCTACCCCTCAAAACTCGGCCTCGCGCTAGTACGCGATAAAGTAGCCTGGCGTTTAGCCGATCAAGAGACCAGGTTATCACCAAGAAACATACAATAACCAGAGTCTAGACATCCACCCCAATCAGCATCTGTATAAGATATGAGAGTAGATACGGAGGATGGATATAAGTGTAAACCATAATCAAGAGTGCCCTGAATGTAACACACAATGCGTTTGAGAACGTGCATATGTTCTTCCATCAGATCATGCATAAATAAACACATTTATTGTACTACATAAGTAATATCGGGCCTCGTGAATGTAAGATACCGAAGAGCTCCTATAAGACTCCGATAGTGGGAGGGATCCTCGTATGGTGTGCTAGAATTAACACTCAACTTTGGTTTGGTGTCAACCGGAGTAGGAGATGACTTACAGGATGACATGTCAGCCCGTTCCATAATCTCAGTTGTGTACTTCCTATAGGATAGAAATAGACCACCTACATGACGAGTTACAGCTATACCCAAAAACTAACTCAAAGGCCCCGAGTATTTCATAGCAAATTCAGAGCTAAGAAGAGATATGATAGACTTGTGCAGTTTATCAGAGGAGGCAGTCAATATAATATCATCCACATATAACAGAATGTATGCCAGAGAAGTACCGCGATGGTAGATGAATAGAGAATGATCAGACCTACTGTTTGAAAACATAATAGTAGACACATAATCTGCAAACCTTTTGTACCAGGCCCAGGGGGGGCTGTTTTAGCCTATATAAGGGACTTCTTTAGAAAGAATACATGATTATGATGATCGGGGTCCCTGAAACCCAATGGATGATGCATGTATACAGGTTTCTTGAGATCACTGTGTAAGAATGCATTTTTCACGTCTAGTTGATGAATGAGTCAAGCCTTGAAGAGAGCCAGACTGAGAATAATGTGAATAGATGCCAGTTTGACCACTGAACTAAATGTCTCTCCTCAATCCACACAAACTTGTTGAGTTTTGCCATCACCTACAAGACGGGTCTTATGCCTCTCAAAACAACCATCAAATTTTTTCTTATGAGTAAAAATACACATAGAACGAATCACATTGACACCAGGCGGACGGGGCACCAACTCCCATGTCTTATTCTCAATAAGAGCATTTATGGCCATTTCCCAAATTCTGGTCATGAAGGGCAGGTACGGGGTTACGTGGTAGGGGTGATTTAGTTACATTAGAATTGGGATTAAATTGTCGTTTTGATCTAAAAATACCCTGTTCGCTACGAGTAACAGACCCTTGACTCTGAATAGAAGTGGGCCAAACCTGGGTCAGTATGGTGACGTTGGAACTGACTCTGTTTAGAAGGAACAAGCTCGGGTTGGGAGGTGGGCCAGCAGGCAGTGGGCTTGTTGGCCGAGAAACTGGACCGAGGTGTGGGACATTTGGGCCAGCAGGCAGTGGGCCTTCTGGCTGGAATTGATCACGGGAAGGGGCTGGTCCAATGGACACTGGGCCTGCCGGTGTCTGTTGGTCCAGATCCCGAAATGAGGGCCGGACCAAATGGTGGACCACATACGGTGAGAGCCCATCATCTAGAAAATTATAGGAAGTAGACACAGAATTATGCAACTTAGCAAATGAAAATTGGGTTTCATCAAAAATTACATGGCGACTAATGATGATTTTATTAGAGGATAAATCATAACATTTATAACCACAATGATTAGACGGATAACCCAAAAATACACAAGTGGTAGAGCGGGCTTGTAGTTTATTTATTGTAGTGGAGGGAAAGAGAGGATATCATAAACACTCTAAGATGAGAATAGAACGGATCTTTGTAATAAAGAATTTTGAGTGGATATTGATATGCTAATCCTTTTCTAGGGAGTATGTTAAGTAGGTAAGTGGTCATTTGTAAGACATGATGCCAAAATGAAGGTGGTAATGAAGCATGAGCTAGTAATGTTCGAACAATATTACTAATGGTGCGTATTTTTCGCTCGGCTTTTCCATTTTGTGAGGATGTATGTGGACAAGAAAACTGGAAAGATATACCATTAATGTTACAAAATTCTCTAAACGGCCCATTATCAAATTTCTTTCCATTATCACATTGAATGTTTTAAATTTTCCGTTCAAATTGGGCACAGATGTATGCTCTAAATGAGAGAAATGTGGAATAAATTTGAGACTTTTTAGATAACAGAAAAGTCCACAAAAAATTAGAAAATCATCCAAAAATAACACATAATAACGGTGGCCTAAAGAGCTCAAAATGGGAGATGTCCACAAATCACTATGAATAATATCTAATGGCAACATAGTACTAGAATTGGAGGCAACAAACGATAATTTAACATGTTTCCCAAGCGGACAAGAATGACAAACATTAGTACTACGCGTACTATTACACTCAATAAAATTATTATTTTTAAGAGAGGAAAGAACATACGCCCCCAGATGACCCAAACGCGCATGCCACAAGGAAGGTGATAAGGAGACAAATATTGACGGTGTGGCTTGATTAGTGGTGGTGGTGTGGGAAGTGGTGATGGGATAGAGCTCACCCCGACTATCACATCTCATTAGAGGTATCCCCGTCGAAAAATCCTTCACAGAAAATCCAAAAGGGTCAAAGTCAATAGAAATCCAATTATCAGTTGTAAATTTTTGAACATACACCAAATTTTTAATTGAGGAGCATGAAGGACATTTTTCAAGGCTAAAGGTGGGTTCTGGGAAGACAAATTTGTGTGACCATAACCACAAATTGGAATTGAATTACCATTACCAACAATTATGCCATGATTTTTGCTCAAAGTGAAATAAGATGAGAGATTACCTGGTACAGACGTCATGTGAGAAGTAGCACCGGTGTCCATGTACCAATTGGTATTCGGAGGATTTAATCCAAGTGTGTGAATCACTGCCTCGATATCCGTGGGAGTTGGGGCCGCAACAGCGAAGGCCTGCTGCCATGCCCCATTAGGCTGAGCCCATGTCTGTTGAAGGCCATTAGGCTGAGCCCATGTCTGTTGAAGGCCATTAGGCCTGGCCCAATAAGGTGCTGGAATTTGCTGAAACGGTGGACTGGGCCACTGTCCACAAGCCCAGCCCCACGACCACTGTGCACCGGTCCAAGGCTGCGACCAGTGGTGCAGTGGCCCAGTCTGCTGGCCACTGCCACCGCCGCGACCGCTATCGCTGCCACAATTTTTGCCATCATTTTTCCTATTGTGGCCTTTTTTTCCGCCACCATTGTTATGATTTTGGCTAGAATTTTCTGAGAAAGAGTGAGGGTCATCAGTGTCGCGTAACGTGTCCACCATAATGGCGGAATTGGCTCTGGTTGCTGCCTTTTTAGCCAACCCGACTTCTTTTAAGGTGAGCATGGAACGTGTGTGGTTAAACAGCGGGGATGATTGCTTTGACGAAGAAGAGTTCCAACGCCATTATAAGCCTCAGAGAGGCCTGCAACCATCTGAAGAACAAGACTATCATTAGTGACGGGTGCGCCAACGTTCTTGAGTTGATCTGACAACACCTTGAGCCTTTGACAATAGGTTGAGACATTCGAAAAATCCTCCATGTTTGAGAATTCCTGCTCAAGGGTCACGACACGGGAATTTTATTATCCTGGAATATATTACGCAACATATTCCAAGCTTCCATTGTCGTGACATCAGGTTCGATAATAGTCTATAAGAGGTCCGTAGAGATGGTGGAATAAATCCATTGGAGCACTGTAGCAGCAAGCGTTGCCCACAACTCTATTTTATCATCGGTGGTAGACACCTTCTCCCTTGCCTTTTTCCGGTGTGACGATGTGATGGAGGACTATAGTAGACCTAGCGTGAATTTTAAATAGTTCTGTCCACGTCGCGTATTGTACGTTTTCCATCTCAAGAACAATAGAGGTGTTGTTCTTGATATTGGAGACTGCAAGGGCAGGATGAAAGATGTTATTTGTGGTAGACATGATGAATGAACAAGAGGAGAATTAGGGATTCAGAAGAAAAATTTTAAGGGACGGGGTTGGCCGTCGGCCGAGGTTGAGGAATCCGAGGAGGGCAGCAGAAGATGGTATTATTTGGACAAAGAAAAGTTTGCCCTAGACTGCTGATACCATGAAAGAGAATAATCATTTGATTATTTTCATTAATGTAAAGGGTTTATATACATGATATACAATATTTAATTATGGAAATTAAAGCTACCTTTTCCTAATACAAGACTACTACCTTTTCCTAATACAAAACTACTACCATAATTACACATATACAAGAATTCTAATAATATCAAGTGAATATATGTGTATATTAGGAATATACACGGCATATACACATATATTCTTTCAGCTGCAAATCGGAGTTAACACAGGGACTCACCAATAGAAGAAGAATATGGTGACACATTGACAAATAATGGGCGATAAAATACAAATATTTGATATGTTTTTTTTTTGTCTTTAGTTAGATTAGTCATTTTGTATTATTCGGAAAAAAGAATTTACCTCTAGAAAATTCATTTTGAAGGTCTCTTTATGACCTTGGTCTCTTTATGACCTTAACCTCTTTTAAAGTGGGTTAGATATATACTAATTTAGCATTCTCTTTGTGCGAATCGAATGAGGTAGTGTCATAAATTCAAGAATTGAAATAAACCATGTATACAATACTTTATTTGAATCAGATATTTTGTGAAATTAGATGGTTATGAAATTATTGTGCCATTCAAATACTGTTCACTAATTACATGTCCCCCCCCCCTTTCATTTCATAAGCTTTTTCCTTTTTAATACATCGCGTACACATATCAAATTCTCTGTTATTAATTTGTATTTAAAAAAAAAAACCAGTAAATAATAAACACTGAAAATAAACAAACTCAGTGTTGAAAAAATAAGAATAATTTTTCCAGAATATAATCGAGCCCACTTAGTTCAAAGTGTGTCCTTAAGGAAATTATTCCCCTCACAGTACTCGAGGTTGATGGAATATCCCCTCCCAGGATAGAACGATTATCTTACCAGAATAGTAGTACTCCAAACTCGTAGCGGCGAACCACTCAACAAGTAGTATATCACACGTAATTGATTCGTGCGAGAAGAAGAAGAAGATTTTGTAGTTCGTAAAATTAGTAAGTAAAATTCAAGAATCAAATGAATTTATAGCCATGGAAGTATCGTTTACGAAGGTTTGCAACCCTTCAACAATACTAAAACCGTGGGAAATTTAAATGTGGGAAAGAAACCGGGTCGCGGGTCAGAAGCGGATCCGGCCGGGTCGCGGGTCAGGGTCACTAACGGGTAGGATTGGATAAGTTAATTAATTTAATTAAATAATTAAAAATTAAAAATTAAAGAAAATTTGGTCCAAAAAGATTATCAATCAATCAGATCATTTGATCGAATCCGAATCCGAATCCGGAAACCGAAAGCCGGCCGAGAAGCGAGCGGCGACGGCGCGAGGGGTCCTTGCCCCCTCAACCCTTTTACTGACAAGAAGGAGTAATTCTACTTATAAGTAGAAGAACTTTTCTTTCCACTACCGATGTGGGACAAATGATTATTTTATAGAGCAAGAGGGAACTCCCTCCATTTCCCATTCAATCTATCATTTAATCCCAACAATCCCCCACATGAATGGGGAATGACTATAAGATAAAGGAATGCGCTGACAAGTGTGATATACAAGCGAGAATTGACTGCATCTGGATAAGTAGGTTTCCCTTTGAACTTTCCGTAGTGAACTTATATCGGATATACTCGATCAATCGGTAGATTTGATATCTTTGAACCGTCGAACTTTGTTGTATACCTAGACAGCATAAGTCACACAATCAACCCTCAACCGTTGATGGTTCTCACTGTTGTGTTCGTTTCAGCCATGAACACCTCCTGGTTTCATGAGTGTGTAGAGAATGAATCTTTACTGTCATTCCCCTTTAAAGCGGCTTACACTTAACACTCACATAGGTGATTTCTAAACATGTGGTCCTATATCCACATTATCTGGTCATACACTGTCAGATTTAGATAATCATTAAAGAACCTTAATGCTTTATTAACTCATTAACAAGCCATAAGGTTTTATCCTTATTTCTGAACATTGTCTTCATCCGAAAATGGGTTGAGTTATTTGACAATGTTGAACCGTCGATCCACAACTTTGTTTGATCTCCTTGAACCTAGCTCTTGGGATCTCGATCACGCTAGGTAGAGTTACCGCCATGATGACTTGTCCTCGGCCTTAACCTCATTCCCATTGATGATCTACTAACTCCCTCTCTAGATAAGCCTTTTGTAAGCGGATCCGCCACATTATCTCTTGACTTTACATAGTCAATCGTGATAACGCCACTAGAGAGGAGTTGTCTAACGGTATTGTGTCTTCGTCGTATGTGACGAGATTTTCCGTTATACATTACGCTCCCTGCCCTACCTATTGCTGCTTGACTGTCACAATGTATACATATAGGAGCCAAAGGTTTGGCCTAGAATGAAATATCTTCTAAGAAATGCCGGAGCCATTCAACTTCTTCACCGGCCTTGTCTAAAGCTATAAATTCAGATTCCATTGTAGAGCGGGCGATGCATGTCTGTTTTGATGATTTCCAAGACACTGATCCACCCCCAATTGTGAAAACATAACCATTCGTGGATTTAACTTCAAATGACCCGGTGATCCAATTTGCATCACTATATCCTTCGATCACGGCGGGATATTTGTTATAATGCAAAGCATAGTCTTGGGTGTATTTTAAATACCCCAAGACTCGTTTCATTGCCATCCAATGAGTTTGATTGGGATTACTCGTGAATCGACTCAGCTTGTTTATAGCACATGCTATATCTGGTCGTGTACAATTCATAATATACATCAAACTTCCCAAAACTCGTGCATAGTCCAATTGTGAGTCACTTTCACCTTTATTCTTTTGAAGTGCAAAACTTAAATCAATTGGAGTTTTTACAACATTAAAATTTAAATATTTAAACTTGTCAAGTACTCTTTCAATATAATGAGACTGTGATAATGCTAGACCTTGTGGAGTTTTATGAATTCTGATGCCTAAGATCAAATCAGCAACTCCTAAGTCTTTCATATCAAATTTGCTAGCCAGCATATGCTTCGTAGCATTTATATTGGTAATATCTCTACTCATTATCAACATGTCATCAACATATAAACAAACAATGACTTCATGATTTGGAGTATTTTTAATGTAAACACATTTGTCACACTCATTAATCTTAAATCCATTTGCCAACATTATTTGGTCAAATTTCGCATGCCATTATTTGGGTGCTTGTTTAAGTCCATAAAGTGACTTAACAAGTTTGCACACTTTCCTTTCTTTACCAGGAACCACAAAGCCCTCAGGTTGTTCCATGTAAATTTCTTCCTCCAATTCTCCATTTAAGAAAGCTGTCTTGACATCCATTTGATGGATTTCAAGACCATATACTGACGCCAGGCTACTAACATCCGAATATATGTTATTCTTGTTACCGTAGTATGTGTCAAAGTAATCAAGGCCTTCTTTTTGTCTATAACCTTTGACCACAAGTCTTGCCTTATATTTGTCAATAGTGCCATCAACTTTCATTTTCCTTTTAAAAATCCATTTTGATCCTAAAGGTTTATTTCCAGGAGGAAGATCAACCAATTCCCATGTATGGTTGTTCAAAATTGATTCAATCTCACTATTGACTGCTTCTTTCCAAAATGCTGAATTAGAAGAAGACATCGCTGCTTTAAATGTTTGAGGCTCATTTTCAAGCAAGAATGTCACAAAATCTGGTCCAAAGGAAGTAGATGTCCTTTGACGTTTGATACGCCTTGCATCCGCTTTACTTGGTGTATTTTCCTTTGGTTCTTCCCGCGGTCGTTTAGATCTTTCACTTGACGACTCACGTTCAGTTTTATACGGATAAATATTTTCAAAGAATTCAACATTATCTGATTCAATTACAGTATTTACATGAATTTCGGGATTGTCCGATTTGTGAACCAAAAACCGACAAGCTTTGCTGTTTGTAGCATAACCAATAAAAACACAATCCACAGTTTTTGGTCCAATTTTTACCCTTTTGGGCAAAGGAACTTGGACCTTTGCTAAACACCCCCACACTTTGAAATATTTCAAGTTGGGTTTTCTTCCTTTCCATATTTCATATGGAATAGATTGTGTTTTGCTGTGGGGCACCCTGTTGAGTATTCGGTTAGCTGTAAGGATAGCTTCCCCCCACAAGCTTTGCGGTAAACCTAAACTTATTAGTAAGGCGTTCATCATTTCCTTTAATGTTCGGTTTTTCCTTTCCGCAATTCCATTTGATTGTGGTGTGTAAGGGGCAGTAGTTTGATGAATAATTCCATATTCTAAACATATCTCTGCAAAAGGAGATTCGTACTCTCCTCCCCTATATATACTAAAGTGGGTTAGATATATACTAATTTAGCATTCTCTTTGTGCGAATCGAATGAGGTAGAGTGTCATAAATTCAAGAATTGAAATAAACTATGTATACAATACTTTATTTGAATCAGATATTTTGTGAAATTAGATGGTTATGAAATTATTGTGCCATTCAAATACTGTTCACTAATTACATGATCCCCCCCCCTTTCATTTCATAAGCTTTTTCCTTTTTAATACATCGCGTACACATATCAAATTCTCTGTTATTAATCTGTATTCCAAAAAAAAACCCAGTAAATAATAAACACTGAAAATAAACAAACTCAGTGTTGAAAAAATAAGAATAATTTTTTCAGAATATAATCGAGCCCACTTAGTTCAAAGTGTGTCCTTAAGGAAATTATTCCCCTCACAGTACTCGTGGTTGATGGAATATCCCCTCCCAGGATAGAACGATTATCTTACCAGAATAGTAGTACTCCAAACTCTGGTAGCGGCGAACCACTCAACAGTAGTATATCACACAGAATTGATTCGTGCAGAAGAAGAAGATTTTGTAGTTCAGAAAATTAGTAAGTAAAATTCTAAGAATCAAATGAATTTATAGCCATGGAAGTATCATTTACGAAGGTTTGCAACCCTTCGAGCAGTCACTAAAGCGGTGGGAAATTTAAATGTGGGAAAGAAACCGGTCGCGGTCGAAGCGGATCCGCTCGGTCGTGGTCGTGGTCACTAACGGGTAGGATTGGATAAGTTAATTAATTTAATTAAATAATAATTAATTAAATAATTAAAAATTAAAAATTAAAGAAAATTTGGTCCAAAAAGATTATCAATCAATCAGATCATTTGTCCGAGTCCGAGTCCGAGTCCGAGTCCGAGTCCGAAGCCGAGCGAGCGACGACGACGGCGCGAGGGGTCCTTGCCCCCTCAACCCTTTTACTGACAAGAAGGAGTAATTCTACTTATAAGTAGAAGAACTTTTCTTTCCACTACCGATGTGGGACAACTCCCACTTTTCTTTCCACTATCGATATGGGACAAATGATTATTTTATAGAGCAAGAGGAAACTCCCTCCATTTTCCATTCAATCTATCATTTAATCCAACATTCTCTATAGGTGTGTGTATTCTTAAGTACTGGCTTGAAATGGACATTCTACAAACCTTTGGGTTTATTCTTCAGACTATACACCTTGTCATCTTCCACACAACTCTTGGCATTTTATTTTCATATTTGCTTTATTCTTTTCTTTCTGTCCAATTATTATTTCATACCGTGACACAGAAGGAGAGTTGGAACATTACAAACTCATTCTTCACATTTTATTTTTTATTTTTCATTTGGTTGTTGTGATCAATTAATCATTAATCTATATGCACCAACATTATTAAGGTTCATTGGTTTTTTTATATTTATATTGGTGGTGGCTTTTTCGTGCTATCTTTTCGGTGTAGAACAGAACAACCCTATCAATCAATCCGATGACCCCTTGCCCTACATACATTGAGCGGACTTCTTTCCTTGGGCTTTTGCCTCTTAATCATCTACCTTTAAGAATAACAATTTTATGTAGATAATGCTGCTACTAATAGGAGTAAACTTTCATCTAGGCTTGCCTTACTATACAAGCAAAAACTTCGACTTTACTCGATAAAATTTAAATTTGTGCCAAAAAATTTATTTCTTAGGTGATAAAACACTCACTAACAAAGACAATATCATATTCAGAACTCAAACATGAGACATGTAATATTTAAAGAAAAGTACTTACCACTTCGATCCACCGCAACCCTTGTTGGTGGTCTATTAAGTGTTTGATAAGGACAAGTTTAAGCTTCTTTCCTTAAAATAAGAATATATCACACCATTACAACAAAAAACAAAAGGAAAATTATTATTGTAGTATTTCAATCAGTAAAAAACTAGTTTATGAGACTTACGAGTTTCTCCTTTGCGGAAGCGGATATGCAACATTTACAACTTGTGCCACCGGTCGTCGGGAATCCTCACGAAGTGTGTTAAGAGTCCCACATCGGATATGGAATAGGAACATGGACTCCTTATATGGACTTGAACAATCATCACCCTACAAGCTAGCTTTTGGGGTTGAGTTAGGCCCAAGATCTATTCTTTACATGGTATCAGAGTCATGCTCATTCCAATTCTTTGTTCACTGATGTTGGGTCCCCAAATTATATTATCCACACTCCAGTTAACGAGGTCTGGGCGTGCGGAGGAGTGTTAAGAGTCCCACATCGGCTATGGAATGGGAACATGGACTCATTATATGAAGGATTATTCAAGTCCATATAAGGAGTCCATGTTCCCATTCCATATCCGATGTGAGACTCTTAACACTCATCCGTACGCCCAGACCTCGTTAACTGGAGCATGGACAATATAATTTGGTGGCCCAACATCGGTGAACAAAGAATTGGAATGAGCATGACTCTGATACCATATAAAGAATAGATCTTGGGCCTAACTCAACCCCAAAAGCTAGCTTGAACAATCTTTAGGGTGAGGATTGTTCAAGTCCATATAAGGAGTTCATGTTCTCATTCCATATCCTATGTGGAACTCTTAACACTCCCCCGCACGCCCATACCTTGTTAACTTGAGCGTGAATAATATAATTTGGGGGCCCAACATCGGTGAACAAAAAATTGAAATGTGATGACTCTGATACCATGTAAAGAAATGATATTGGGCCTAACTCAACCCCAAAAACTAGCTTGTAGGGTGAGAATTCTAGTCCATATTAGGAGTTCATGTTCTCGTTCCATATCCAATGTGAGACTCTTAACAAAGTGGATAAACTCCCTTTGTCCACAACCTAAAAAACTCTCTAATTGATGCAAAATTTTAACCCTAAACCTAGCCGTTAGTATATTTATAGACAACATTAGACTACTAACTAATGAGCCGTCTAATTAGCTAGCACCCCTTGTGGGTGTGCTAGGTCCAAACATTACTTTTTTCCAACAATAATAAATACATTTGAATCTCATATAACAATAAGTACTTATTCATATTCGATATTTACAATAAATTAAATAATTTAATTTTAATAATTAATAATTAAAGTTAGAATAAATATTATCTAAACTAATAATTATGATACTTTTGTGTTATTCAAATATCGCTCGCAATCACACGATTTGTTTCCTTCAACTTCATAAACTTTTACTTTTTAGTACATTGCATTGAAAATAAAATGACCATTAATATTTATACGAATAATTAGATATAATGTGCTCAAATAAATAAAATAATAATTTGCTATCATTAGTTTCCCTTGATAATACTAGTAAAGATAATATTAAGGAAAATAATAAAACCACAAAGGTAGTTGCATTCTTAGACAGGTTAGGTAACAATAAAATCTCGAAGTAAGAGTGTAAGAGCCTGTTTGGCCAAGCGGCTAAAAACGGCTTATTTTGAGAAGTATTTTTTTTTAAAAAAAGTATTTCTTGAAAAAGCATTTTTGGTGAGAAGCAATTTGTATTTGACTAATTCATTTGAAAAATGTTTTTGATAAGCAGATTGTGTTTGGTTAATCTTCTTAAAAATTTACTTTTGAGTGTTAAATGACCAAAAAGACAAATATCAATGAGTGTTTGTTATTAAGATTGTTTTATAGAGAGAAATTATTTTAAATATCTATATGAAAGACTTTAATTAAGTTTTTACCTTTATTTAATTAAAATTTTAATTCATATTAAATTTTCAATTAATATAGTACATAGATAAACCAAGAAAATATTAAATACAACAACAACAACAAGTTAATCCAACAAGTAGGGTCTGGGAGAGTAGGATGTACGCAGACCTTACATCTACCTTTGCAGGATAGAGATGCAAAAAAAAATGTTAAACATTAATATAATATCAACATGGTGATTTACATATACTAAAAGACATAACCAAATAAAATTTAAAATCATTCCACAAATTAAATTTTAATACAAAATATAACATAAAATAAAATAAAGAATTATTATTTATAAGTTAATAGATTAATGAGGGATATACTTGGTAAATATGTATTTATGATAGAGATATTTTTGTCTTGAAGAAAATAAATTTCTGCTTCCGCTTCTGCCGCACAAAAACTGCTTCTGCTTCTACTTAGAAACAGTTTTACTAATTGGCCAAACACCTCAAATAATAAAAAAAGTGCATTTTCTCATAAAAAATGCTTTTGGCCTCAAAATCGCTTGGCCAAACAGGCTTTAAGACCAATAACAATTGTGGTGGAGTGGTAAGTACTTCTTCATTCTTAATCAAAGATCTCGAGTACGAGCCTTGTATATGAAATTACCTTTATTAGGAAAGACTTTATCTCCGAATATAGTAGGTTCTAATGCGATACCGGACACGGACCAGAAATCTAAATAAAATCTCTTTTTCCTTTTGTTTTCACCCATTATCCGGTACACGCATTAAAACTAAGGGTGGCCAACGGGGCGGGTCCCGGCGGGACGGGGGGGTAGAGTGGGACCGGGTCTCCGGTGGGACTAGCGGGTCGGGATCGGCGGGATCCGCCGATGTCCCGTCTCGTTCTCGTTCCCGATCCCGTCATAAAAGGGGAATGGTATTATCGAGTAGGGTCGGGGCGGGACGAGATCGAGTTTTTCTATATTTTTTTGCACATAATTTTAAAAAATAATATATATATAGAAACACCTCAATTATTGAACAAGATAGTGTAATAAAAATATCCCAATGTTATTTTTGTGCCTCTTATATTATTTAATAGAAATATGGTTTTTTTGTAATACAATTGTCAAAATTGCAACTTTGTGGTGTTGAAAATTGCAAATAACATAGTAAAATTGTAATTAAAAAATTACATATTTAAAAACATATTTTCTAGTTTCTTTATAATTTCTTGTGGTTCTTCGGTTGAAATTGGTATTTGTTGGTCAAATTGTTCGACGTCGCTTTCACCTCCGTTGGATAAGATGTCGTTGTAGTTTTTGTCTTCTTCTTCGTTGATCTCCGGTTGACCGCACTTTCTCCGCTCCGCTCTTATCCAATCTATGAACTACAATCTTCAAGTTGTCTCCCGCTAATGAGTGTCTGTGCTCTCCTATTTGAAATCTGCCGGCAGAAAAATCGCTTTCAGACGTTGTTGATCACGCTTGAATGTTCAACACATCTCAGACCATATTTTGACAGTGTCGGAAATGTCTTCTCATTCTCCCTCCAATATTTCAGCAAGTCTTCACGTCCTTCTTCATTGAGAACTGCTTGGTACGGTATGCAAAAAAAACATCAAACTCGCTAACTTGGTTAGTAGTGTTACCACTATACATTCTATGACTAAGACTTTCAATACTAGTCGCAGAAATGACATATTTTTTTTGAGGTTGTGTTGAAGAAGAAGAAGATGGTATGGAAGTCGGTTGGTTGCTAGCACTTTCTTATTGGTAATGTCTATATTTTTTTTTTGCATTCATCTTGTATGCTAGACAACATTTCTTCTTTAGTTTGTTCAATATGTGGTGGGTCATTTAGATTTTTTGGAGTTGGAGGTGGAAGTACTTCATACAATCATAAATAGTTTCAATTAGTGCTTTACAACCGTCTATTTTAATAGTCGGATTTAATACAACACCAATAATATAAATAGTGGGAATAAGAATAAAATATTTTAATATGTGTCTTATAAGCTGGTTTTTTCATATATTCATTAAGTAATAAAAATATTAGAGCTATATAAAACAACATAGTAGAAATAGTAGGATAATATATACCGGAAATTTTTTTTGTTGCTTGAAAAGTTTTCTCTAGAAATGCAATAAGTTTTGAAATTTTTTCCCAATCGTTATCTACAACCATATCAGTTGGATTTCGATTATGGGCATTAAAAAATAAAGTTATAGGTCTTCTATAATCATAAGCAACAAGTAGTTATTCGTATAAAGAATTTCACCTAGTCGCTACTTCTTCGGGAATTTTCTATAAGGTAGTCCGCAATCGTGACAAGTTTTTTATATTCTTTTTTCGTTGTATTCTATTACTTCTAAAAATAAAGTTTATAACAAATTATATTTTATTAAGAATGTCTGCAAAAAGTGTTAGACCATCTTTTACAACTAAATTATAAATATGACACGCACATTTTTTATGAAAATGATTTGAAAAAGATGGAGTTAAAAGATCTTTTAAAATTCTAATAGCATAATTATTAGAAGAAACATTATCTAATGTAATAGTCATAATTTTATCAGTTATGCCATAATAATCACAAACTGAATAAATATTTTCTGAAATAAAAGTACCAGTGTGCCTATTATCTATATATCTATACGCTAAAATACGTTTTTGCATAGACTATTTATAATCTATCCAATGACATGTTACCGTTAAATAATCATGGACGTTAGTACTACGACCTATATAAGACGTGATAGATACTTTATCAGGAAAATGATATAAGGAATAACGTAAATACTATTGATATTCATGTGCAAATTTAAATACATCTCTCCTAACAGTTGATCTAAGAAAATCGTTAAAAGCAGGATTATACATATCTCTAATGTAATGAATAAAACCAGGAGAAGAAGGAAATGAAAAAGGCAAACCCTCCACAACAACTAATTTTGCTATTGCTTCCCTATCTCTATGTTTATCGTATTTAGGGTCTACAATTCCCCCCGTCATAGGGTTAATTTGACCTTGTACTTGGTTTGGGACAGTATGTGAACCTTGTCCTGACTGAGAGGGCATTGACGCACTCGATTTTTCAGCCAGGTATTGGTCTCACCTGACCTTTTCCCATTTTAAATTTATAAACATTTTTACAAATTTGACATCTAACTACTTGATTCTTTTCGTCCCTATAAAAAAAATTCATGCATCTGATTTTAATTTTTGTTTTATTGGGCCTCGTCTCATACTAGAGGAAATAGAAGGCGTTCCAGTTGGAGGTGCACTAGTGAGTGTGTCATCTAAATTAGTCGGTGTGTCATCTAGATTAGTGAGCGTGTCATCTAGATTATCTTCTAAATTAAAGTCTTGTTGAGTTGCAGAAAATATCTTCTCGTCTAAATCTAATGGTATTTCAGGAAAAAATTAATTTTCAAGCAAATCATCCTATCTAGGAATAGGATGACTAGAAGAAGTACCCTTGCCTTTGTTACCCATACTAGAAGAAGCCTTACCCTTACCCTTAAACATACCTCTAAATCCTTCTATTTTAATTATATGCTAATAAATAATTAAAGATAATGAAATTAAGTGCGCTAATTAAAATAAAGAAATAATAATAATTTAATGAAAGAACTAATGTACCAAACACGACGTAACGTCGACGTGTAATCGATAGGTTAAAAATTGAAACTTTGCTCGATGGATGATCTTCAAGCTAGTTGCCAACTTCACTCCCAAATGAATAAATAAAATTGAATATTTAGTAGACAATGTAGACTTGTAGAGAGATAAATTGAGAGATTGTATGAAGATTTGTGAGAAAGATGAAGAGAAAATGAGGTATTTATAGTTGAAAAATTAAGTTAAAGTGTAAATATAATAACTTAGGGATTAAAAATAAATATTAAGGGGTAGGGGGAGGCCAAAAATGACCGTTGTGCAATGGCCAAAATATAAAATGGCCGTTGTGCAACTGTTATTTTGTGCAAAGGGGAGGGGATCGGGTGGGACATGGGGAAGGATCGGGGTGGGACGGGGCTAACGACACTGGGCGGGACGAGCCTAGGTCCAGTCCAGAATTTTTTTTAAGCGGGACTGGGGTGGGGTCGGGATTGAGCCGACCCGCCCAGTTGGCCAGCCCTAATTAAAACCCAACTATATCCAAATTCGCGCCGCATAAGGTCTATTCGGGAGAAACGCTCCTCACCAAATATTTTTTCATATCTATGACTCAAACTCGAGACCTCTTATTAAAGAAAGATCAACCTCACTCAGTGCACCACATCCCTCGCTGATTGCCCTAAATCTCATAAAAGAACAATTGTGCAAATACAACAAAAACTAAAAGGGCATTATAGGAATTTAAAGAATTATCTCTCTCTTCTTAGACGCATTCGTGTTGTGGATTCTCTATGCATTTGACGTGAACATAAGTAACCAACCAAGAAACCTCAAAAACAAAATGTCTGATCAAAACCAAGAAAATATTACTATACAACAAACATTGCGATTGTGAAGACAAAAACAAACAATCATTTTTTTACATAGGAAAGGAAAGGAAAGGAAAGGGATTTGCAAAGGGGGTTGTTTTCTTTCCTTTTCATTCATCATCTCAAATTGAGAAGAAAAGAAAACAAAAATATATTGTGATTGATTTCATATTTTACATATACCCCTTATAATATATTATATCCATTTTCATTTCTGAACTCTTTCCCTTCAATTTCTTGTCTTTCCCATCACATTTTCTTGAATTTTCTTGAAGAGAAGACGAAAAGCCACACCTTTAATGGCATTATGGGCATAATGAGGTGCATTGGGGATATTTTTTCCATAAAAATAGTAATGGTTTATATGGGGTTGTTGATTTGAAGGAAAAAAATTGGAGTCTTGATTGCTCTCCATTGTGTTTGTTAAGAAATGGTATGGCTTTCTTGCTTTTGTTCCTCAGTTTCTTGCTTTTTTGATGAATTTCCTTAGTTTGCATGTTGGGTTTTGCTTAAAGTTTTGAGCTTTTCTTGAAATAGTTGACAGCTGCGGTTATTTTGACCCTATTATCAATTGTATGAATATTGTTTATTTGTTTTCTCTTTAAGGAGTATAGAAAGGTGGTGTATTTATTTTTGCTTTAGCTAAATTATATTGTTCTAGTGAAGGGTTATAATTAATGGCTTCTTGGTAACAAACTGTTGAGATATTATTAAGTGCATGAAGTATATTCTAGTATCTGTTACTACTTGTGATTTTATTATTTCGTTGTGTTAGTCCCCTTTTCTGTATGATTGGTAATGCTTTTCTTATTAGTTACTAAGTTTTCTTCACTGATTTCATAACTATTTTGATTTGGTGCACTTGCGCTGAGGGTGTTCCGGAAACAACCTCTCTACCTTCACGAGGTGCTTACACTCTAACCTCCTCAGACCCCACTTGTGGAATTACACCGGGTTGTTGTTGCATGAAGTATATTCTACCTAATAGCTTAAGCTTTTTGACGAGATGGTTACATAACTCAACACGGAGTAATTCTCGTCTCCACACATTATTAAGAAGAATTTCCACGTGCTTGACTCATGAACATAAGCTTATAATTTTGGAAGGTACAAAGGTCAAATAGTTTGTTTCTATTTGAGTTTCATGCATTTTCATGGGAAGGAAATAGAACATATATTTCAGCAGGTTTAGAGATTCTTTTTTTTTTAATTAGAGAGTGGCAGTTAAATTCTGTTTGCATGAAGGTGCAAATATACTTTAACCTGGCCTTATCCATCTTGTTGATTGTCTAATGAGTGCATAAGCAAACCCAACTTTCATCAATCAGAGAAGATTTTTTTTTATTGATTTTCAACTGTCAAGTGTTGCATATTGCACCTCCAAGTTAGAGGTTTTTGAATGATAAAAGCAGTTTTTCCTGAAGCTTCTATTTGGAAACAAAATAGAAGCAAATTTATGTTCTTAGGTGTTCTATATCTCCCTATCAAGATGAAATTTTGCATAGCTAGCTTTAGTAGTATTTTTTTCTTTAGGTCTAATAAATAAACTCTGTAAACAAGATTCCGTTAGACACGCGTTAGTGTCTGCTTTATCTTTCAGCTTTTAAATCATCAGCATATGTTACTGAGAGTGAAATTGGCATATTTAAGAGTAAGATACACAGACGAATTTAGGTTCCATGTGTAGTATATCTATCGTCTCTTATTCTTCTTTTCTTTTCTGATTCTATGTCATGTTCTTTAGTTCTTTTTGCTGATTGAATCTCCTCTCTGGTATATACACAAACCTACAATGTGCATAGTGGTTTTAACGGTACAAATGATTTTATTGCTGCTTCTGAGACTTTGGCAATTGTAAATGTTATGCAGAGTGTTCCCGCCAGTGTTGTGGTTGGGTCTCATGTATGGGTTGAGGATCCTGAGGTAGCTTGGCTAGATGGGGTGGTTGTTGAAATCAATGGTGAAGAGATCACAGTTGACTGCTCCTCAGGGAAGACAGTAAGTTTTACACTAACATAGGCCATCCTTTTTCTTTGACTTTTAAGCTTTAATATTCTGTTTTTGCTGTATTATGTTTGATCCACATAGTTGGTTCCCGTGGCGAATACTTAAATGATAATGTAATTATGTCTTGTTGGTTGCCACATACATTCTTCTTATACACATAACCTCTTGCTTTCTTTTTTGCATATAGCCAAACCTACTAGATAATTATGAATTGAGCAGATGCTTTGGTGTTTTATCTTGTATGGTCCTGTTGTAATTGTGTAAATAATTTATTGAATCTTCATCTTCACTTTTACCTTCCCCTTCCCTTTTCTAGGGATGTCGTGGGATTTGAAACTCCAGCGCATAAACTACTGATTGCAGTTAAATTTTTTTATCTCAGAAGAAAAAAATCTGGCCGAAGCAGGCAGTATTATTGACAAGATTAGATATGGTTATTCTGAGTAAACGTCTGTTTCTATGTTGTCAGTATAGCTACTGTGGTCTCTGAGTCAAGTATGGTTTTGTGGACAACTTTGAAAATTAGCCTTTATGAGTTAAAAATAATGGCGGTTTGAATATAACAATGATCATAAAGCATAACACCGTCCATTTTTAGTGTTTGCAGCATGCTTGCTAGTGAATTCTGGATACTATCACCTTTTGAGAAACAGATCGACAGGATTACGTCATTCACTTTTTCTGGTATCTGGATGTGTTTGACAAATCTCCCTGAATTTCCTTTGTAGGTTACAGCCAATCTATCCAATGTGTATGCAAAAGATACTGACGCGCCTTCTTGTGGCGTGGATGATATGACAAAACTTTCTTATCTGCATGAACCAGGAGTTTTGCAGAATTTGCGGAGTCGATATGACATGAATGAAATTTATGTAAGCACTTTCAGGACGATTGTTATGCATTTTTCTAATCAAATACATTTCTGCTTTTCTCTTGATAATTTTTAGGCATTAAGAGGTTGTTTGGTTCACGCTAGTTATGTGGGGACTATAGTGTAGTGATTGTTAATACAGTGAAAATGAAAGGGTTGATGTACAGAAAATAATAAGTGGGGATTATTATGCAGTAAATAATAATACGAAGAGTGTTATATAGGGACTGTTTACTTTAAGGCAATTTTTGTCTTAACATAATTTAACTCTGTATTTGAATACAATTCTTGTTCCACATAACAAGGGCCGTTTGGTTCACATACTAGCTATGTGAATTATAATGCCGAGATTATTTATGTGGGGAATAATAACGAAGGAATTTTATGCGATGAGTAATAATTTAGCGTTTGTATGCGGTGAGTATTAATACACGACATTATGTATGACATATTATCTAGAAACTACTTACTTTAAGAGAACTTCAGTTTTTTTATTGTCGTAATGCTAATACACGTATTTTTATTCCAAATTCCAGCTAGCATAAATAATACAAAAATAATACATAAGTTTCCATATAACTCAATGCAGGCATTATTTCATACTGCCAAGCAAATGTTAGACTAGTTATGGCGAGGATAATATAACCAACTAAATGCTGCACTAGTTATGCTGATATTATTTTCTAATTCCTCTGAGCGAACACTATATTATTTTATGCAAGATTTTATGTTGGATTATTTTTGCTAATCCTTTCAGCGAAACAACCCCTTAATTCTTTTTTTGTAATATCTTGAATAAACTGGTTGAGAAAGCTAAGATGTGATTGGATGCATTCAGACTTACACGGGGAGCATCCTGATTGCCGTGAACCCCTTCAAGCGGTTACCCCATTTATATGCTAAAAGTGTGATGGAACAGTACAAAGGAATTGCACTCGGGGAGCTGCCCCCTCATCCTTTTGCTATTGCTGATGCTGCTTACAGGCAAGATTCAGGTTTTTCCAGTGGCTGTCAAAGTATAACTTACTATTTGATTTTTAACATTGTACTTCTGAATGTAGGCAGATGATTCATGAGGGGATAAGCCAGTCAATTTTGGTAAGTGGAGAGAGTGGAGCGGGCAAGACAGAAAGCACAAAAATGCTTATGCAATATCTTGCATATATGGGAGGTCGAGCCGCTGCCGAGGGAAGGAGCGTGGAGCAGCAAGTCCTTGAGGTATGGTTAACTTTTGGTAAATTTTCTCTGCCAGACTTTGTTTCGATTAATTCGGCTATTGGAATCCTGAGATAGCCACTTTCTTGTCAAGATTGACTTTATAATCAATCAATCAACTATACCTCAAAACTTTTCTGGATATATGAACATTTTAACTTTTACTTTCTTCAGTCAAATCCAGTTTTAGAAGCCTTCGGTAATGCGAAGACACTCAGAAACAACAACTCAAGGTGAGGAGATTCGAAATTCAGATGCTTATTCCTCATCATATTGTACATTCTGTTTAACTGATGAATTTTGCCTCACTAACATGTATTTTGGCAGTCGTTTTGGTAAGTTTGTGGAGCTCCAGTTTGATAAAAGGGGGAGGATATCTGGTGCCGCTATCAAAACATATCTGCTGGAACGATCCCGTGTTTGTCAAGTTTCTGATCCTGAGAGAAATTATCACTGCTTCTATTTGCTTTGTGCTGCACCACCTCAGGTAATTTTACCGTCCCTTTATGTTAGAAAATGTTTTCTTGTACAAGTTGGGGGGCACTTAGCCTTTATTACGATTCAGATCGTAGTGTATGCTTGCCCCTCCGTATGCAATTTGTCTATTTTCTAATTATGCAACATGAATATGTTAACAAAAAAAAGAGAAGTTTTTTCTTTATTTTTATTTTCGTTATTGTTGAAGAATTACAAGGTAAGGAACATGGAAACATCCTCTTGCAATAATACAAGGTAAAGTTGTGTACAATAGACCTAATGTGGTCTGGCCCTTCACAGATCATTGCACATAGCGGGAGCTTAGTGCACCTGCCAATTTCATTAAAAAATTAAACGACTATTAGTGATGTAAGTACCATCCAATACTTAAATTGATTTAAAAAGAACACAGAAATAGAAAGGTGTCTTTGGAAAGTTTCCTTTGTCGCATTTCACACCAAAAGCATAAATGCCTTCGGAGAGAATTGTAATAAGCCAGTAGATGTTACCACTGAGTATGGTCGAAGAAGCCATAGAAGTAGGTGCTATGGTCTAGTTTTTCAATTCAAGCACTAGTTGTTGATGCCCCTACTACCATTAAGACCAGAGAATATTCTTGTCTGAGCATATTCCATAACAATATGTTGCAAATCTTAAATAAATAAATAAACATTACTCCTCACCATTTAGATGAGCTATCATATATTTCAACAGTTTAGGATCATGCAATGTTGTTCTAAGTTGGGGCTACTTGTTTTCTTTCCTTCTCCTTTCTTGCAGGATGTTGAAAAATATAAGGTAGGGAACCCAAGGACATTTCATTATCTGAACCAATCAAACTTTTTTGAACTAGCTGGAGTGGATGAGTCAGAGGAATACCTGGCAACAAGGAGGGCCATGGATATTGTTGGGATCAGCCATGATGAGCAGGTATTAGCATCATTACATTCTTCGATACATGGTTACTTCATGAGGGTCTCTAGTTTTAATATTCAACTGCAGGACGCTATTTTTAGAGTAGTAGCTGCAATTCTTCACTTGGGAAACATTGAATTTGCAAAGGGAACAGAAACTGATGCTTCAGAACCTAAGGATGATAAGTCTCGGTTCCATCTAAAGATTGCAGCTGAACTATTCATGTAAGTGGTTTCTTCTATTTATACTCTCCAGATACCCTCGTGTTCTTTTTTTTTTTGGTTAAAAATTTCATTTTGGTGAAATCTTGTTTTTAGGTGTGATGAGAAGTCCCTTGAGGACTCCATGTGCAAACGTGTCATGGTAACTCGTGATGAGACCATTACAAAGTCCCTTGATCCAGAAGCTGCAGCTCTCAGTAGAGATGCATTAGCCAAGATAGTTTACTCAAGATTGTTTGATTGGTTAGTCGAGTTCAGAATGATTAAATCTTATTGCTTGTGTAGTTGTACCAAATATAATTGACCCAAGACAGATGTTGTTTTATTGTTCAGGATAGTGAACAAGATCAATAACTCTATTGGCCAAGATCCTGATTCAACTTTATCAATTGGTGTTCTAGATATCTATGGATTTGAGAGTTTCAAGACAAACAGGTGCTTAACCGGTATGCTTTTGTTTTCATCATTCACAGAGGTTAAGTTCTTGCAGAGTGCTGGATGAAAGTTCTGTTCTGCCAATGTGGATTTTTGGAATTGAATGTTCATTATCCTCTCTGATCCAACTTAACCATAATTTTTTCTCTCTATTAACATCTACATCTGTTACCGGATTTATCTTTGATATGGTTTATTATTCCTGCTATAGTTATTACTGCCTATACACCCATTCTGCTTCTTAAAGCACTTTTAGTCTTGAGTTCACATTTAGATGAATAGCCTTTATGTTCCTGCTAGTTTATTTAATCTGTTTTTTGATTCTCTCTCCTTTGTTATGATTATTGATTTCTTCTATGCAGTTTTGAGCAATTCTGCATTAATTTGACCAACGAAAAACTGCAGCAACATTTCAACCAGGTTTGAGTAGTCATTCATTTGATAGTCTCATAGCTGAGAAATGTTAATAGAGATACTAAAACCTTTTGTTATTCCCTTTGCCAGCATGTTTTCAAGATGGAGCAAGAAGAGTATACCAAAGAGGAAATTGACTGGAGTTACATAGAGTTCATTGATAACCAAGATATTCTTGACCTTGTAGAAAAGGTGATCTAGATCATGAATATATTTTATCACCATCTTTTACTTTTGAATGAATGCCTACAAAATGTATAGAGAAGAGATTTATTGGCAGAAAATAGGACAAGACCATATACAAGTGTATAGAGATAAGGAGTTCTATAAAAAGTATATCTTTCTACCGAATAATATTAAATCATCAGTGCATGTCGAATTATCTTATGTTGATTACATACTATTTGATTCACTTCTTTCCACCACAGATATTCTGGTAAAAATGGAAAACAAAAATATGTCCTTTTATCATCAGTTCTTTCTGTTATGTCGTAGAGTTGAAATATTATTGATATGTTTTGGTTCCATTTTACCATGTTTATGTTCTGAATACTTCGTTTCCTTCAGAAACCTGGCGGGATCATTGCTCTTCTTGATGAGGCTTGGTATGAAGACACTTCAAATCTTTAATTAACTCTAATTTTTCTCTCTTTTGGTATAATTGTCACAAAACTCATTGGTTGTGGTTTTGACTACTCTGTGGCTCTTCTGCCAGTATGTTCCCAAGATCAACATGTGAGACCTTCGCTGAAAAGCTATATCAGACTTTTAAAGATCATAAGCGGTTCAGCAAGCCAAAGTTGTCCCGGAGTGATTTTACTATTTGCCACTACGCTGGTGATGTATGTATGAAAAGTAGTTCTTAAAGATATCTATTACATCACAGAATGAGGGTTATACAATTTTTGCCAAGAAAAGCAAGTGTTGCTCAATGTTGTTTTGACTTCTTTCATGTCAGGTCACATACCAAACCGAGTTCTTTTTGGATAAGAACAAGGATTTTGTAGTTCCAGAGCACCAAGCAACACTTATTGCTTCAAGGTGCCACTTTGTTTCTGGCTTGTTTCCACCTTTACCTGAAGATTCTTCTAAACAGACCAAGTTCTCCTCTATTGGCGCTCGATTTAAAGTATGTTTTCTTCTTGCCTTTGATCAACCTGATTTGATCATTGCTTCATGCCTCTGAAATATCTTCCCTGTACCTGATATAGCAACAATTGCAATCATTGCTTGAGACACTTAATGCCACAGAGCCTCATTATGTTCGATGCGTGAAGCCAAATAATCTTTTGAAGCCTGACATTTTTGAGAATCAAAATGTACTCCAGCAGCTTCGTTGTGGGGTAAGCATTAATAACATCTGTCTATTACAAACTATGTAGCCTCGGCAAACCCGTGTACTTCACAACTAAATCTTTTCTAGGGAGTTCTGGAGGCTATTCGGATCAGTTGTGCTGGCTATCCTACTCGGAAACCATTTGATGAATTCTTAAGTCGGTTTAAGGTCCTTGCGCCTGAAGTTTTAAACGGAAGGTATTATTTGCATTAGCCATTCACACAATTCAAAGAGTTTCCAATGTTTCTACCATTTTTATCTTTGGTCTGTCAACATTTAGAAATTCGTGTCACTATATTTTCTTTCACATTCCCCTTCTCTCATGGTAGTCTTCTCATTGATAGTATTGACGAGGTTGCTGCTTGCGGGAGACTTTTAGAGAAAGCTGGCCTGAAAGGTTATCAGGTACTGGTCGTCGTTCTTCTGGTAGTGGTTAATCATAAGGGGTAAAATCATTAAGAATTATCTATTAAAGAGAAAAATTATATTTGTGTGCTGAATACTGCAGCAAGAAATCAAGAAACAGTCAGTAAAATATCTCCCTATTCTCCTTCCCTTTAGGAAAGAGATCACTAATAAATTACCTATCTAAAATAATATATAATCTCTCTAATCTAGAAAGCAAATAAAATCCGGATTCCTAGTCTAAAAACAGTTTATTAGTCCAGAATTGTGGATCTTTGAGATCCTTTCCCCAGAATTAGGACAATTCAAAATCATGCTTATTCCTTCGGTGTCTTTTTTTATTTTAATTGAGGAACATTGTTGAGAATCTTGTGGGATACCTGTAAACTAGGTTTCTTACTTTTTTTTTACATCAGATTTTTTAATTTATTACATTGTTCAAATTTGTATCATCTGGTTGTATGATTCTTTTTGTCGAAGTTTATAAAATTTGTACTTGCCAGTTGATGCATTCTATATGATATTACATAATTGCAGGTTGGTAAAACAAAAGTGTTTCTTAGAGCTGGTCAAATGGCAGAATTAGACACTCGCCGAAATGAGGTCCTTGGCAGGTCCGCTAGCATAATCCAGGGAAAAGTTCGCACATATTTTGCTCGTAAAAATTTTATGTTATTACGAGTTTCAGCAATTCAAATCCAAGCTGTTTGTAGGGGTATGATAACCTTTTTGATTTCTATATAATTTATATGAGCACATGCCAATAAAAAGCTAAATCCGCAGTGAATACATCCTGGGTCCTATACACACCGTCCGTCACACTGTGGGAATTCGTTTCATTAAATTCAATAATGCCTCTAATGGTTTACTTGTGCAATAAAAAAATGCTGATAACTATTTTATGATACCTATGCAGGCCAGCTTGAACGGGCTCTCTATGAGTGCATGAGGAGGGAAGCTGCCTGTCTGAAGATCCAAAAAGATGCACGCAAGTACATTGCAAGGAAATCTTATGTATTGCTGTGTGTTTCAGCTGTTTCCATTCAAGCAGGATTGCTTGGCATGGCTGCTCGAAACGAGCTAAAATTCAGAAAACGGAAAAAAGCAGCTACCTTTATCCAGGTAAAAGAGGGACTTTCTACTGGATTATGCTATTCCATTTTACATGTTTTTGACTGACACTTAGGTTTGCTGTAATTTTTCTTACCTTGATTATACTGATTATAGAGTGATTTGCGGAGATACTTGAAACAACGGCATTATAGGAGGATGAAAAAAGCAGCAGTTGTGTTACAATGTGCCTGGAGAGCTAAAATGGCCCGTAGAGAACTACGGAAGCTAAAGATGGTAAGAACTTCTCTTTATGTTGACCTTTATTGGTCCACAAGATTTTATGTACGACGTGCTAGTTTGTTGTGCCCCTTTATCTGTGTAAATTGTATTTGCCATTATTCTCCCAGTTTTCAGTTATGACAGAATAGCAACTAGTTCTGAATCATTCAATGAAAAGATCATGAATGTGCTAATGTTAAATAAATGAATACCCATATCTCGTGCTTGAATTGCTGAATGCAGGTGCAGATTTATATATTCAACTGTTATCTTGCCAAAAATCTCTCTTCAGGCATTTTCCTCCTTTAAAATGATTTTAGAGTCTTTGACTCCTGATTTGAAATTAAACGAAATTCACAGATACGACATGAGATTTTCCCCATATAGATTTTTCAAATCTATATCTGCCATTGTTGGGAGTGGTATTTCACGTGCTGGAGCTCAAAAACCTTAATAATTATGTTAAATGTCTTGATTTCTTTTCTGCTTCAGGCAGCGAAAGAAACTGGAGCTCTCCAAGAAGCCAAAAGCAAACTGGAAAAGGAAGTTGAAGAGCTGACACAGAAACTAGAGGTGGAGAAGCGTATGAGGGTAAATGTGTTTCTTTTAACTTTCAAGATGACTAACAGTATTAATAATTGGTAACTAAGTTCTAATAGGTTCGTTAACTATAACGTCGTTCCTTCCACTCAGTGTAAAGAAAATGAGTTTATCTCATATTTGTTCAGTCCATCTTTTCTGCACATTTACTGTGAGTTATAGGTCCTAAACTCGACAATTGAGACATAAATGTAATTGTATTTCTAGAGTTCAGGAATTGAAAATTGATTTCCATTTACTGGAGCTTTAGATCTACTTCTGGTCGTCTCTCTGACTACAGTGTTTGATCAAATTTGGTAATTATGATACTTACTGAATCCAGAAAAATAATTTGACTGTCATGCCATGAAAGACGATGCTTTTCCCAGATTCTCACTCGGAACTCCTTGAAATGATGTATCTTAAAGATCACCTTTCTGAAAAGAAGAAAGCTCATAACTTCATTTAAGAATGCACAGAATATCTAATGCAAGTTAAGAACCTGGACGGGGCATGAATTAGTACAAGAACATTTCATCTAGCTTTGTTAAATGATTCTTGCGCAAAATATTTTCTGAAGAGAATGACCAATTTAAAAACGCCTAGACAATGGAGATTTTTTTTTATTCTTTGAATGAGTTATTTACAGAATGGATAACCAAATAGTTTATTATGTGGAAAAATTGTTGACAGTTAGTGGAAAACTAGTATATATTCTATAGTAGGCATTACTAGTTGAAATGTTGTAAGGAGCTTAACTTTTAATCATGATATACAGGCTTCTGTTTGTGACCTAATGTTGAACTATGATGCATGCATATTTCCAACATGATGTGCTAGAATGTTTAAGCACATTGCTAGATTTTTCGTTGTGCATCTTTTCCAGTACCCTGTTAGATCATCCCTATGACATATTTTTTCCTCCTATATAGCTAAAAATGATGTCTAACCTTTTCTGGAAATGCTTCGGTTAGGATTTATAACTCTGAAACCCTGCAAAAATTTGCTTGTTGAAACAGAATATTTTTAGTGAATTAGTGATCGCCAATCTTAGTGCTTAACTTCTGAATCAAAAGTAGGCATATATATGTAAAACATGCTTTTCCGTTGCCTTCTAGTTGGAGTTGATCAATTAAACAACTAAATCTCAATTTGAAAGTAGTTGGACTAGGTTGTTTGGATCCTATATGTCCATTTTGCTCTATTTGAAGTTTATTTAGCTCAAATATTTGATGCACATCATGTTGGAAATGTCCCTGTCTTATAATTTCACTATGAAGTGTTTATTGTTTGACTTTGGAGTTGGACCAAGGTAAAACAAGCATTGTGTTGATTCTCTCACATCATTTGTGGGATGAGAATTTGGACTCCTTATACGGACTTGGGCAATCCTCCCCTCATGAGCTAGCTTTTGGGGTTGAGTTGGACCCAAGTTCCATTCTTTACATGGTATTAGAACCAGACCCATCCCAATTCATATGTTGGGCCCTCATCATATATTGTCCACGCTCCAGATGTCCAGTCTTGGGCGTGCGTGGGGGTGTTGATTCTCCCACATTGTTTGTGGGATGGGAATTTGGACTCCTTATATGGACTTGGGCAATCCTCCCCTCATGATCTAGCTTTTGGGGTTGAGTTAGGCCCAAAATCCATTCTTTACATATTGAAAATAAACAGAAAACATAATGTGATTCTACTTTGTATTAGCATCTTGCTTCTATACCAGTAGTTGACAGAATATATTATATAGGACAATCTGGAGGAAGCTAAAACCCAGGAAACAATGAAATTACAGTCTGCATTGGAAGAGATGAGGCTTCAGCTTCAAGAAACTAAAGAGCTTCTCAAGGAGGAACGTGCGGCTGCAAAAAAGGTCGTGGAACAAGGATCTGTTACACAAGAGGTCCAGATTAAAGATCAGGGGCAGCTCACAACGGAAAGTGCGGCTGTCACAAAGGTTGTGGAACAAGGATCCGTTACACAAGAAGTCCAGGTTAAAGATCAGGGGCAGCTCACGAAGGGAAGTGCGGCTGCCACAAAGGTCGTGGAACAAGGATCTGTTATACAAGAGGTCAAGGTTATAGATCAGGTGCAGGTCAACAAGCTTACAGCTGAAAATGAGCAGCTTAAGGTTAGGATGTGAGATTTAACTCTGTTGTACTACTTAATGGATATTGGGTACTGTACTTGAAGTTTAAAAACTACATGAAGTAATCGTGACGGGGAAAAGTTTTTCTGCTGTTTCAAATTTATTATTTATTGACTGTTTTCTTGCTCAACGTAATATCCATAGTTACAGCTTCTGATGTTTAATTTTCATAATTCAGTTGTTGAACAGGATTTTTATATCTTGTCAAATATGTTGCAGGTTCTTGTTAACTCATTGGAAGAAAAAATTGATGAAACAAAGAAAAAATATGAGGAGACAGTCAGAGTAAGTCAGGAGCGACTGAAGCAAATTCTGAAGGCCGAGTCTAAGATAACTCAGCTGAAGGATGCCATGCAAAGGTAAGGAAATTTTCACATGTCACTTTGTTTGTTCGAAACCGCCTTGCCTTATTTGTTCTACGTTAATATGGTTTAGTAGTAATCTGAATTCCATCATATTTTGTCTAAAGCTGAAAGACAATCAGGATTTTATCCTTGGTTGATTTCCCGATTATTAAAAGGTCTTAGTTTAATATTTTTAGTACATTATTTATCTTCCAATATTATTTTGTGCACTGCCTATTAAGAAACAGACCTTGGATCTAGTTCAACCCCAAACGCTAGATCAAGAGGTGAGGATTGCGAAGACCATGAAAAGAGACAAAATGGCCCTTAACTCACCGATGTGGGACTCAACGCCCCCCGCACGTCCAGAAATGCATATCTAGAGCGTGGACAATATAAGATGGGGGTCCAACATCAGGTGAACAATGAATTGGGATGGTCATGGCTCTGATACCATGATAAGAAAATGGACCTTGGGCCTAACTCAACCCCGAAAGCTAGCTCAATAGGTGAGGATTGCCCCATCAGAATTAACTGCATACACCTCCCAGAAGATTTGTGGTTCACTTGTTTCAATCCACCTTAGTCTCCCCTTTGAATTGAATCTAATTTGTATTTGACCCAAAATTGCATCTTGATCTCCGCTGACTCCAGATTCTCTCGTAACTTTTGGAATTGCTGGTATTTTATTGTCAATACAGCTCTAAGCTAGTTCTGCAGTTGAATCTCAGACCAATTTAGATTCTTATTTTCTCCTTTTTTTTCTTTTGATACTGATTGAGAGAATCACAGTTCTAAAGAGCTGCTAATGAAGGATCCCGAGGCTGCCACAAAGTTGTTGGAAGAAGTAGAGTCCCAGGTTGCAGATCAAGTGGTGTCGGGCAAGATTACCACTGAAAATGAGCAGCTCAAGGTGAAGATATTATATTTAAAATGTGATGTACTACTTAATAAATACTCTTCTTCAATTTCAATAAATAGCTTTTAAACTTGTTTATCAAAAATGTTTCAGGTTCTTGTTAACTCATTGGAAAAGAAAATTGATGAAACAGAGAAAAAGTATGAGGAAACAAGCAAATTAAGTGAGGAGCGATTGAAGCAAGCTCTGGATGCAGAGGCTAAGATAATCGAGTTGAAGCTTACCATGCAAAGGTTGGAAAGTTTCACATATATGGCTTGGTTTATTTAGCAGCTCTGGCCTCTTAGCTTATTTGTTCTTTTTTAAATATGGTTTTGCATGCCGTTTAGATATGGTAGTCTTAAGCTGAAATTCAATCAGGATATGGTTTTGTTTGTCCTCCTAGGACTTACTGTTCATTGTAACAAAATGTAGAACTTAGATATATTTCTTCCATTAATGAGTAGAGAGCATAGATTTCTTCTAGTAAGAATCTAATTGGTTCTCTTATATTTGTGCAAGTTAAATCTGGGATTCTTAATCATGTGAAATTATTATCTTGAATATCTTGTTTAACTTTGCATTTGTATCTCAGGCTTGAAGATAAACTTTCCGATATAGAAGACCAGCAGATTCTTCGACAGCAAGCGTTACATTTACCTACCGGAAGAACTTCAAGCCATTTCACAGTAAGAACTCTGCCTCTGATGCCATAGAAATGTCAATCTTTTTTTTCCATAGCTTTCTTGAGCATGTCCTCACTATTTTTTTTCTTTTTTCCATTTTCCTCCTGCAGCCTTCTGAAAACGGTCATCATGTAAGTGAAGGATTCGCCTATTCAGAGATTTGTTATATACTCTCTCTGTCCCAACTTGTATGATACTCTTAGCATGTTAGAACGTCCCAAAACCTTTGACACCATTACATTTCTGGACAACTTTCACTACTTTCAAGAATCAAAATTCATTAAAGTGTTCAAGTTATAAATATGGAGATGATATTTTCTCTATCTAACTAACATTACATTTCAACTATTACTCAAATGTTTTTTTCCACTATCACTCGTATAACATATAAGTTAAATTAACATCTTAAACACTGTGTGCACTCAAATACAGTCACATAAACTGGGATGAAGGGAGTAACAGTCATGTTGCTGCTTTGCATAACGTCATTATGACATATTATATATACAGGAACCACTGGCTGCAATACCATCAAGAAGGTTTGGTACAGAGTCTATGAGGAGATCCAATGCTGGAGCAGCAAAATGGTTTGGTACAGAGTCTATGAGGAGATCCACTGCTGAAAGGCAGCGGGTATGTACCCAGGAAGCGATCAAATACTTTTCAATCAGATTTCCTTTTCTGTTTGCCATCTTTCTCCGCTTTAGTACTTTTTTACCTGTTGAGAATAGATGGGACAAGATATCCAAAAATTGGAGTTCCTAAAACATGCTATGCCACACAAACATTTATTTCAAAAGGTCTGTGGTTTGAACTCTATTGTATAGCTGTGAGATTTACCGTCCCCCTCATTCTTTATGATCCCTTATATACTTCCTTGTTCACTGGCTATTTCTTGGTTAAAAGTAGTCTACAATACGTAATGGCAGCTAAAGAATGAACAAACAAAGAGTGCTGACACACTCCACACTTCTCCTGATGCATCTTGAAAACTACCTTCCTTGCAACTTTTTTTCTCAGAAGTTATGGTATACCTATAAAAAAGTGGATAATCTGCTGCGGAAGATAGCATCCGAAGGACATAGCTGCATATGTTTGCCGATGGAGTTACCTTTTAGTCCTAAACCCTGGGTAGAATACTTTTTTAATTATTTTTTGATACCGAGAAATCCGTCTGTAGCCAACCTTTTGGACCAACCCCAACCTTGGAAACTCAATGATGGGCCCTTCCCTCTACCCTTCTCCACTTAGGCATAGTTCGCTTGGCGTAGGGCTCAGACTTGTGACCTAAGCCTCAAATTCCTGTACCTTTGCCAAGTGAGCTTAGCCCGGGTGGGTGGGTGTGTAGAATGCTTTTATGTGCGTATGCAATGCTTAAAGATGAATTTGTGTATAAATTGTTTTGCATGAATACAAAAAACATTGAGTTGTTTTTCTTATTTCGTGCTACTAATTTTTGAAAAGTTTTATTCACAGTCATAATACATCAGCACGGGAAATATTCCTCCACTTTCCAGTGAATAAATGTGGTGATACTGTGGCTACTAATTTTAGTATCCTCTTTAACATTATGTTGCAGGAGAGTGTGGATATTCTTATCAAATGTGTCAGTCAAGATCTAGGGTTCAGTGAAGGGAAACCAGTGGCAGCATTTACCATTTACAAATGCCTACTTCATTGGAATTCCTTCGAAGCAGAAAAAACTAGCGTATTTGATCGCCTTATTCAGATGATTGGTTCTGCGATAGAGGTAACTTCCAATATCATGCCAAAATCAGCGATTATGTTGTAGCTATTTTCTGTCATAATGAGAAATTTAAAAATGCTGTCTCTCTAACTCATGATATACACACATGCTCATTTTATATCAATTTTCAGGATGAGACAAACAATAATCACATGGCTTATTGGCTGTCCAACGGTGCAACATTGTTGTTTTTGCTTCAGCATACGCTGAAAACAACTGATTCAGCTCCAAGTAAACCGCCCCAACCAACATCATTTTTTGGTAGAATGGCACAGGTATTTAGATTCTTACTTTGTCTCTATTATTGAATGCGCTCCTAAAACTATTCAATTAAAGTTTCTGCGGTGTTCCCTCTCGTTTTATCTAACCTAAACTGAGTGACATAATATTATCGAAAGACACCATCATATTTGAAGTAGTTGGCTATATCTTTTGCACTATTACTTTGTGTATTTGAAAGCACTTCTATAGAAAGTTTCTACAGTTATACTTTGAGTTCCCTGTTATTTATTTTACTTAACAAAATTGGGCATATCTCTGATGCTACTGTTGACGTTGAAGATTTGAAGGTGGTGGGGGTTTGGGGTTTGGGGGGGGGGGTAGTGGAGACAATAGAGGGAACAAACTGTATCGATTCCAATATGTGCGAATATACTATTTAAAATGCAGCTAGGAACGTAATATACAAAATATAGTGGTGCATTTAATGCATTGTTGACTTACGTATTTTGGGACCTGGCCTTGACTTTCCAATGCGCCTATCGAACTCATAATGGTGAAACCACTTGAGGTTGCAAAGTAATACTGAATATCTTTGTCGGTCTAGTGGGTGATGGAGGATGAAGCATGCTCTTACTAGTTGGCTAGGATATATTGTGAAACAAGCAGAGACAGTTTGGAACATAATTCCTTAATGTATATTTTGGATAATTTGAATAGAAAGAAAAAATGTTTTGTGGGAATAAAAAATAATTCATAAGTGAAGTTTAGATATCTTCAAAATCTAAAGGATGAATATACATAACATTTTTGACCTTATACACTCCTTACACGTAAAAAGGGCTAGGTTCAGTGACTTTTTCACATATCTGTTTCCTCCTTGGTACTGTTTGATTGATAAACTTACCTTATCTGACAAAAAGAAAAGAAAAAGAAACTGATGGAAAAGAAGAGGAGGAAGTGAAGCTGGAGCAGATGGAAACTGATGATAATAAATGTGAAAGAATCTGGGCATGCAATCCAATACCTTAAACTACGGGTAGAGTGGCCCAAAACCTTTATAAACCTTTGAGAGCCCTTACACAACCGATGGTCAGACAATCAGAAGATTTCAGAAGGCGAAGTTGATAGCAGTTAGGCAAGATTGGACAGAGAGAAGCCAGTTCACAAAATATTCTGTCTGATCCGAGTTAGAGAAAGGAGGGATGATTTTATATAGTTCATGAACTAATTCTATGTATGTGCTGTGCGCTGATCTGAAAATGGTACCATGTTTAATAGCTGTGATAAAGTCGAAGTGAATTATATGTAACACCGCACCAGTAAGCGGAAATAACTTAAATTTTTTATATAGATCGAATAGGCTCTAATTAAATGATGAAGATTTGAATGGAGAGGAAGAAATAAGGAGAACTAATCGTATTGATTCTAACTTGATTAATATGAAATAATATACACACATATATATAGGTGTGATGCACTATTTAAGATACATCCACATTTATTTCACCATTGACTTACTTATTAGGTGGGCTACCTGTCGGTGTTGTCCTTGACTTTCTAATAGTTTGTGTACTCGTATCCTGCAAATTTCATAGCAAGAAACATTTAGCTGTTACTTGCTTTCAGTTCCGTTGGCTGGACATTGATAAATCTCTCCATATAAAACATACTAGTAGCCTAGAATGAGGAATATGCTGGTTTCTTAAATAGTATTCAGTAGATTTCTTCAGAAAATTTATTGATGAAATGATTGTACTACTTTTCTAGAGTTTCCGGGGTTCATCTGCGAACCTTGCAATTGGTGGTCTCGACACTGTACGTCAGGTTGAGGCAAAGCAGCCAGCATTACTTTTCAAGATGCAACTCAGTGCTTATGTCGAAAAGATTTATGGAATTATTCGAGATAACTGGAAAAAGGACTTGTCTTCACTACTGACTTCATGTATCCAGGTAAATCACCATATTTTCTACAAGTTATATGACGATCTCTTGTTTTATTTGGCTCTGTAGTCAGTTTAATACTGTCCTCATTTCTAGCTTTGTAGTTTTGAAGTTATGTAAGTTTGTATCATGAACATGACACATTTGAAATTTGATATATATATATATATATATATATATACTCTGAACAATATGTAAAAATATCATTCGGTGCTTGTTAATCGAAATATCTCATCAGGTCCTCTTCTCAAATAGCACTTTTCCCTAGCTCACAAGAATTTGTTGGGCCACTATATCGTTTAATAACTCACTACACCATATCAACTGTCGCTTTGATTAGGGTTCTGGTTTATCTTGATTTCATGGCCCTTTCAGAAGTTTTTCATTGGATCTCAAAATTGTGATGAGCTGTTGTGCTTCCAACTAATTTATATTTTGACTCAAAAGTTCTCAGGGTTATTGTCTTTGTACTTCACATATTCAAACTTCTAATTATACTTTCACTGTCCATCTTAATTAGGCATCTCAACCATCAAAAGGCAGCTCCTTGCAATCACCACGGAAGTCCGTCGATGGTTCTTCCCCGCCCACTCCCTGGGATGGCGTAATTGAGAGCCTAAATGGGCTTCTCAGTACACTGAAAGAAAATTATGTATGTCTTCATTGTTAGATATAGTATGATGTTCTAATATTCTTATAAACTGATGAGTGGACTTACAAAAAATTTGTTTCAGGTTCATCCTGTTTTTGTCCAGAAAATTCTAAACCAGATATTTTCTTACGTAAATGTTCAGCTTTTCAATAGGTACCTTTTTCATATCTCATAGCAGGAAGATTAGCCAGAAATTCATAGATACACCACTTACCATACTATTTAATCGTCATTGCAGCCTTCTCCTTCAAAGAGAGTGCTGTACATTCAGCAATGGGGAGTATGTAAAAGCTGGATTGCAAGAAATAGAACATTGGTGCGGCAATGTAAAAGAAGAGGTACTTTATCATGAGTTACTCCCTCTGTTCCACTTTATGTGGCACTAATACAATTTGGAGTCAAATGAGTTTTTCTTTGACCATGTTTTTTCAAATACTTCTTTATATTTTGAATAGTTAACTATGTGACTTATAGTACTTATGTAATTTTCAAAAATGTAAATTTTATTTAAAAAAAAAACTTGAAGATTCTATGTTAAAATTCACACTGAAAATTAGTCAGTTTGACCCTTGTACTTTGTCTGTA
>CM056509.1:2630587-2754273 GCA_029783415.1 Anisodus acutangulus
AGAATGGTTCGGGTGCGGGATTCTTCTAAGAATAAAGAATTAGAATAGAATCTAATTCATGTTCATGTTAACAGAAGAGCGGATCCAATAACAAGATGCTTGAGAGAAACTAAAAAGAGTCAACGGACTAAATGTGTCACATTAAGTGGAATGGAGGGAGTAGTAGATATTAGATATCATGAACTATATTTACATATTTGTAATTTTATACTTTTTGCTATTATAACTCGTGGTAACCCTTGTTCCTTCGCAGTACGTTGGTTCTTCTTTGGATGAACTAAAGCATGTGAGGCAGGCAGTAGGATTTTTGGTATGTTTCTCCTCTTTGAATTGGCAAATTTATCAATCAAGATGATTTTTTGTTTTGGAAAAATGTTACTATGCTTCATAGGAAAATAATGCTTTTCTTACGTCCAAGTATGATTTTGCAGAAGTACTCTGTTACTTGCAAGTGACCACATTTCTGGAAATTTAAGTCTCATTTGGAGATGATTACTTTACCAGCTTACCTGTACCATCTGTTTTCCCCTGTCTAAATAGCTCATTTTACAGGTTATTAATCAGAAGTCGAGACTTACATCTGAAGATCTTACAACTGATCTTTGCCCTGTAAGTTCATCTTTATAGTCTTCTTAGTTGTACTTGATTTAGAGATTTCAACTATTGATAATACATGGTTGTTCCAGGCTTCCACTTGTGGCAGTTAAAATTCTTTTGTTAGTTGTTTGAGTGCTAGCACGAAACATCCTAATGGAGAATTATGAAGTGTATATAGATTGATAGGGGCTTAACTGAATTATGTCTGTTATTCTTCATGTTACATATGAGTCCTTGGCATTTATGTTGTAGCGATTGCACATCTGGCACTGAGCGTCTTTTTCCTTGGGATCATCTTTTCAGATTCTGAGTAGTCAACAGTTGTGTCGGATATGTACACTTTACTGGGATGAAGATTTTAATACTCAAGGTGTATCCCCAGAAGTAAGTCTTCCTTTCTCCTTCAGCTTTTATTTTATTTCATTAAATGTCTTTCACAAAGGTAGGGGTAAGGTCTGCACCTACCTTCCCTATATCCCACTTGTGGGATTACACTGGATATGTTGTATTATATGTTAGTATAATATATATACACATACATATACTAATTATGTATATGAGAAATGCACCTTTGAGACGATCTGCTAGTCAACTAATGTACATCAATATAAGATATTGGTTACACCTCACCTGTTTGTCTTTTGTTTATTTTCTTATATCGTGGATGTTGAACCTTAGCTTTACTGATTCTCTCTCAATGACAAAGCTTAACTCAACTTTTCTGTGTTCGCTTCCTAAACCATACTGCTTGGAACAGGTCATTTCCAGCTTTAAGGATCAAGAAAAACTAGACGCTAATGATGCAAATGCAAATGATGCAAACAATGCAGATAACAACAACTTTATATTGGATGATAATTCCAGGTACTTCATTAATCCCATTTTGCTGTCAAAGTCTATGTTGCTCGGATTTTTCAAAAGTATCGACAGGTGTGTGTTGAATCCTTCAAAAGTAGTGCATTTTTGGAGGATCTGACATGGCTACAGAAGCATTTTTTGAGAGTTCGAGCAACATAGGTCAAAATGACATAGATTCTGTTCGATCATTCATCTATCTGCTTCCAATGCAGCATCCCCATCTCTGTTGAGGATATTAACAGTTCCCTCAAGGACGTAGATTTTACCGGTGTAAAACCTGCAAACGAACTGCTCGAAAATGCAGCTTTCCAATTTTTACACGAATAAAGGCTGAGTTTTCTCTAGCACAAAAAGTGCATGTTCGTTGAAGGACATCGTCCAAGTTTCCATGTCATGAGAATATCAACTATTGTACATCCACCAACTGATTCTTTGTCCCTCCGGATGCGTCATTTTTTTTATACTGTAACATCCAATGCCCCTTGTAAAGTTGCTCTAATGTAGTCTTCTTGTAACATTGTAGGTCTAGTTTAGATAGGAGAAGGGGCGGGGATGAAGTTTTCCCACTTAGTCTTTGTTCTTATTGTCTCATTTTTCTCCATTTTTAGAGTTCCCATTAGCTAAGATTCTTTGTAACAAGGACTAATTGGAGTACTATATTGTAAGAGAAAATGGCCCGAGCTTATATGTGTCCCTTTTGTCTAAAGGGTTTTCACATTAGATTCATATTCTTTAATGAAATGGAATGCAATCTCCTATCTCCAATTTTTTCATATTCTCTCTTAGCTTCAGCTCATATAATCTTGTTTTATGCATTGACGGTGCGAAAAATATTTATACAGTAAGACCACATATAATTGCAGGTAAATTGAGTCAATTCCTCATATGGTCACTCAACTTAAGCATGTTACCTAGTAAAGTCATTTATCAATTTTTTGTTCCTCATATGGTCATTCAAGTTTATACATTTGCTTTACAAAGTAACAAATGTCAAAAGTCACTTTAAAATTAAAATAAAAAGACCATCGTAGTCCCTTAAATTTGGATTTTGAATTAAAATCTCTCTTATTTTTTAACACCAAACAATAATAGTTCTCCAACTATTTTTCACTTTCTTACTTCGTAAATTAGATTGTGTTTTTCCTATAGTGAAGTTCATAATATATATTAAAAAAAGAAACAAAATATAATGTTTAAAAAAAAAAATGAAGAGTGTTAATGTAGCGGGTAAAAAATAGGTACTAAAAATTTAAATGAGACAATGGGGAGGAACAACTATTGTTCGAAATGAGAATTTAATTTTTTAGTAGGGTTGGAGGGAGGTATAATTTTCACCCAAATAATATTACAAGATTCACAAAAATAATATTTGAAAACTTTAAAAAAATTAGTGATGTTAAATGATTTATATTATTATGATGATGTCCTTCAATACTCATCTATGTTTTTTTTTTCTTTATGAAAACCCTTTATGATTAATTTTTGCATATGAATTTTTATCCTATTAGGACCTCTTTCTTTTTGTTTGAGGGAATTCATCGTATTCTTAGTAATTATGAATTTTCTGGCAATAATTTTTACCGTGAAGAAACTAACAACTACTTTAAACTATTTTATCAAAATAAATATTACTCATAAAATGAATAAATAGAAAATATTATTTTATTATTGAACTCCTAAGTTTTCAAGCTAATAGAATACATATAGGCTATTTCATATTTTGTTTTAGCAGTGATAAAATGAAAAGGTTTTTTTTTTTCATTCTTAAAGTTATCAGTCACAATTTTTTTGTGTGTTTCGTTACTTTTAATATCACCATTAGAGTTGAACTACAATTAAACTATTTTGTATAATTTTAAACTGTTTTGAAATTTGTCATTTGATTGTTACACGACATGAACACTCAGTCATTTCCATTTCAATTGTTCTGGTTCCTAAATGTCGGAAGAGCTGCAGTACCCAGCTGTATTGAGATTTTCTTGAAATTGGGTTAATTAATCCAAATGTTTATTTTTTAGGTCATTATTTAAATTTTATCCCTACTTTAGAAAATTGTGCAAATATAACCTTTGTGTAATTATAATTATCCTTCCATACAATTCTAGACCCAGGTCTAATTATTGCTCGTATACTGTCCAATTTTACAAAATATTAAATTGTCGTGTAACATTTGAAATAACTTACTAAGGGATTGACGTCGTCAAACATTTTCTCATAAGATTTTTATTTTGTTTAAAAGGGATCTTGAGACCTTGACCTAAAAGGTCATAAATTGTGACAGAATTAAAAAAAAAAGGTCATTTACCAAATAGTTGTCCCAACTAAGGAAAATTTCACATTGACCCAGTAGTACTAAGAAGTACATTTTATTAATTAAAATCGTCAAGTTATATTAGGTATACATTACTCTTTTTTTATTTCAGACACTGTTTGACCTAAGGTGGCTCCGCCCCTGACTGAAGGTAGGACATGCAACAGTAAGATACAAGGATATATAGTGCCTATTAGAAATATACACTGATCATGTAAGAATCTGTGTATATTCAATAGCGTATATATTTAGTGATTTTATTAGCAGCAATTAGTGATTTGATTAGCACAAAGTAGTGATCTAATTAGAGATATGATTAGCATAATTTCAGCTTGTATATTGTGTATATATTGTCAATATTGTAAATGAAAGAGACAAGGAAAATATTTTATCTTTTATGGTATCAAGAGTCTAGGTAATTCATACTTTAATCCGTCGACCATTTTTGCTTCTTCGTTTTCTTCAAGCTCCCCTGTTACGACAGTAAGCCATGTCTGTTGAACAAACAATCGACCAAAAACACCTTCCCCTTCTATTCTTCCTCCTCACCCTGCTCTTGTAGTGTCGAACATCAACAGCTTTATCAAAGTCACCCTTGATATTGAAAAGGGTCAATATATCACATGGTCAGAATTATTCAAAATCCATGCTAGAGCTTACAAAGTTCTAGACCACATCTCTCCATTGAAGAAGCCGGGTTCCCCCACATCTCTCAAAGAAACAGATCCTGAACTGTGATTACGTATTGACGTCATTGTTCTACAATGGATCTACAATACCATTTTCGAAGATCTTCTCAACACCATCCTTGAACGAGACTCCACAGCCGAAATCGCATGGAATCGACTAAAAGACATATTTTTCGACAACAAGAATTCACGAGCCCTCTATCTCGAACAGGAATTCTTAGCTGTCCAGATAGAAAATTTCTCGGATGCCTCTTCATACTGTCAATACCTCAAATCCCTAGTAGACCAGTTATCCAACGTCGGCGCCTCCGTGTCGAATGAAAGATCGGTACTCCAACTGGTATCGTGGCGGCAGAGGGAAGAGAGGAAATGGCGGTGGCCGTGGAAGCCAACCGCCAAATGTATCGGGAGGGAAACAGACTGGTGTAGGGCAACAACCTAATTTTTATTCTGCGAATTGGGCCTATCCGTAGGGGTATGGGCCTTGGCAACATTGGCCCAGTCCGCCTTGCCCATACCCAACTGCACCAGCTCAATTTCATAATAGAAATAGGCTACGCCAACAATCAATTTTAGGGTCCAAACCACCTCAGGCCCACGCAACAACAGTCAGTCGATCCAGTCCACATACGCACCAACCGACATTAAACAAGTCATGCATACTCTCTCGATTGCCCCTCCGGATGATCAATGGAACATAGATACTGGGGCTACATCTCACGTGACTGCAAACAGAGGTAATCTTATGTCTTATTTAAATAAGAGTAATAATCGTAATAATCGTAATATTACAGTTGGTAGTGGTCATACAATTCCAACTATTAGCTGTGGAAATGTATTGTTACCCAAACACCATCATCCCTTAACCTTAAAAGATGTGTTGCATGCCCCACAATTAATTAAAAATCTTCTTTCTGTTAGAAAATTCACAATTGATAATCATGTTACTGTTGATTTGACCCTTTCGAATTTTCTGTGAGGATATTCAGACGGGGATGCATTTAATGAGGTGTGACAGCGTGGGTGACCTATATCCAATAACCACAACACTTTATTATTGACTATCAACACCTTCTACTTTTGCAGCTTTATCTCCCGAATTATGACATAATCGTTTAGGACATCCGGGAGCTCTTGTTCTAAGCTCCCTTCGTCAGAATAATTTCATTATGTGTAATAAATTTCGGGATAATTTTTTCTGTCATTCTTGTCCCCTTGGGAAACAAGTTAAACTACCATTTTATGACTTGTTATCATTAACCTATTTGCCATTTGATATTGTGCACAGTGACCTTTGGACGTCACCTATCCTCAGTTCGGGTGGTCATTGTTATTATGTTTTATTTCTTGATGACTTTACAAACATTTTATAGACTTTTTCAATTGCTAATAAATCTCAAGTATATTCCATGTTTCTATGTTTTCACACGTATATCAAAACACAATTTGAAAGGGAGATTAAGTGTTTTCAATGTGACAATGGGAGGGAATATAATAATAGGCCATTTCAAAAGTTTTGTGAACAACATGGAATGAGCTTTAGATTTTCTTGCCCTCGTACATCTTCCCAAAATGGAAAAGCCGAAAGGAAATTTCGGACCATAAATAATATCACCCGAACTCTTCTTGCTCATGCCTCTCTACCTCATTCATTTTGGCATCATGCACTACAAATGACTACCTATTTACTCAACATACTTCCCAACAAAAAGCTTCCATATCAAACACCCACGAAAATTCTCTATAAAAAAGATCAATCGTACTCTTATCTTCGGGGTTTTGGGTGTTTATGCTATCCATTACTTCCATCCACTTCTCGAAATAAATTGTAAGCTAGATCAACACCTTGTGTTTTCTTGGGATATCCATCAAATCATAGAGGTTATAAATGTTATGATTTATCGAGTCGAAAAATAATTATTTCGAGACATGTAATTTTTTATGAGAAAAATTTTCCTTTTTCCAAATTACATGCTACTCATTCCTCAACTTATGAGTTTCTGGATGCAGACCTATCTCTCTCTCCCTCTCTTATACAACCTACATCCACATTTCAAAGTTCAAATTTAGGGGACCATACAAACCCAATAAATACCCCCACACAAGCCCAACAAATGTCAACTCATCCTTATCTCATGAGCCGGCCCAGCAACAGGAAACTGCCGTTCCTATTTCTCCTACTCAGGCCCCTTCTACCCCACTAACACTGGCCCAATCACCAGAAGGTCCAATAGATAATAATTCAGCACACCCCCAGCCCAATTCAGCCCACTCCAAATCAGCCCACACAGCAAAGTACGACACTCGCCCAACAATCTATTAAAATAAGCCCACATATGAATCCTCCCCATTCTCCTCAAATGACCACAAGAGCCCAACATGAAATTTTTAAACCTAGAAGACTGCTTAATCTTCACACTGCTACAAAAAATTTCATTTCTCCATTGCCCACAAATCTCATTCATGCATTAAACGATCATAATTAGAAAATGGCCATGAAAGATGAATACGATGCTCTTATTCAAAATAAGTCGTGGGATTTGGTGCCACGACCGTCTAATGCTAATATTATTCAAAGTTTGTGGATTTTCAGGCATAAAAAAAAATATGACGGCTCATTTGAGAGGCATAAAGCTCGCCTTGTAGGTAATGGTGCAGGACAACAAACTGGTGTAGTTTGTGGTGAAACTTTCAGTCCGGTGGTTAAACCAGCAACTATTCGGACAATACTTAGAATTGCACTGTCAAAATCCTGGTGTCTTACTCAGCTTGATGTAAAAAATGTTTTCTTGCATGGAAACCTCAATGAAACTGTCTATATTCATCAACCACCGGGTTTTTGTGATCCTCAACACCCTGATTACGTATGCTTGCTAAAAAATTCTCTATACGGGCTTAAGTAAGCCCCTCTTGCTTGGTACTAGCGGTTTGCTGATTATGTGGCTACACTGGGTTTCTCTCATAGCACTTCATATCATTCTCAATTTATTTACCGTCGAGGCACAACTATGTCATATATTCTTGTTTATGTGGATGATATCATCCCGGCTTCTTCTTCAGATGCCCTTCGACAGTCCATCATGTCTAAACTTGGTTCTGAATTTGCTATGAAAGACTTGGGTCCACTAAGCTATTTTTAGGGTATCTATGTCACCCGACATTCAGGTGGCTTATTTCTTTCACAAAATAAATATGCAAAAGAAATTATTGAACGGGATGGTATGTCTTCCTAGAAATCATCTCATACACCGGTAGACGCGAAAGCAAAACTCAGTATTTCCTCAGGTAATCCCTACCATGATCCAACTGAGTATCGTAGTTCAGTCGGTGCCTTGCAATATTTGATATTTACGAGATCATATATTTTATATGCGGTTCAACAAGTATGTTTATTTATGCACGACCCAAGACCCAACACATGTCCGCTTTGAAGCGAATCATTCGCTACATTTAGGGTACTCTCGAATTCAGTCTTCATATTTACCCCTCCTTGATAAGTAAAATCATCTCATACACTAACGCAGACTAAGGTGGATGTCCGAACACTAGACGATCAACTTCTGGTTTATCTTGGAGATAATCTTGGTCTGCGAAAAAGCAGCCTACCTTGTCTCGATCTAGCGCTGAGGCCGAATATCGAGGGGTGGCTAATGTTGTCTCTGAATCTTGCTGGATTTGGAATTTACTTTTGGAACTTCATTGTCCAGTTACAAAAGCAACATGAGTATTTTGTGACAATGGTAGTGCGGTATATCTTTCAAGCAACTCAGTTCAACATCAACGCACTAAACACATAGAAATAGATATACACTTCGTACGTGAGAAAGTCGCTCGTTGTCAAGTACGAGTCCTACATGTCCCTTCACGCTATCAAATTGCCGATATTTTTACTAAAGGACTCCCGCTGCAACTTTTTGATGATTTTCGAGATAGTCTCAACGTACGCAAACCTCCCGCTTCGACTAAAGGGGTATATTAGAAATATACACAGATCATGTAAGAATCTGCGTATATTCAATAATGTATATATTTAATGATTTGATTAGCACAAATTAGTGATTTAATTAGCATAAATTAGTGATCTGATTAGAGATATGATTAGCATAGTTTCAGCTTGTATACTGTGTATATATTGCCAATATTGTAAATGAAAAAGACACGGAAAACATTTTATCTTTTAATGCCCCCGTCCAACTCAGTTAACACTTGCAAAGTGACTGCTTATTAGAGCACGGAGGAATGGGCTTTCTCATGGAACTTCGAGGATATAGTTAGTGACCCGGGCCATGTGTATTTATCACTTGGTAAAAGTGATGTCTAATAATAGGTCGCAAGTAAAGGCGGAGCTAAAATTTCAGTTTATAGATTCTGAATATTAGAAAAAATAGCTTTCAAACCCTGGTCATTCAGGCACATCCCGCGATTTATTGGTAGTAGTGCTGAGAAACCGGGATTATTATTTCCAGAAATAGTCTGGCGTAAGCTGGATATAAAAAAAAGAAGAAGAGAAACCTAAGTAATTAAGTCCACTGCAAAACGACATAATAACACTGTAGCTACCTGGTACAAGTGTTAAATTCAAACGCTTTGCATGGAGCAAGTTGAGGAACATGAGCTGTGTGTTTTACATTCATTTAAGGTTTGAAACTGACTTTTTTATTATCATATATGTATATATTTCATTTTACAAGACTTTTGTATGTGGTGGTGAAGCAATTCTAGATGGGACAGTAGATAAAGGTTTGCTGCATGCTTGAATCAACAGCATGGGAACTCATATGGGTTGTCTATATATGTACTGCTTCTTTGGATTTTCTTTCCTTTTGTTAAATCTTTTCTGTCAGTGGAATTTTATGTTCTTTGTTCATTGTGAAATCGAAAATTTAATTCATGTTGGATCTCATTGAATAGAAGTTCAATTCCCTTATCTTTTTTAATTATAAGATTGTTAAAAACAGGAAATAAAATTTGTCACCAAGGAGACAACCATGGACCACTCCTCTGAACCTATAAACAACCTTCTTCCTCCCATAGTTCCCTTCCTACTGTTCTGTTTCTGTGGGCGGAGCCACAGTTCTGTTTACCAATTTGATAAATACTCAGTAATTTTGGCTCAAACTTTATATTCGTACTTAAAATCTACTTAATAACTTGGCCAAAATCTAATAATCTGTCTTTTTTTAGAATTCAGAACCAATAAACTCAAAATCTTAGCTTTGCCTTTGTCACTGGTCAGGGTGGAGCTACATTTTTGCTTACAGATTCGACATAACTCAATAGCTTTGACACAGTCACACAGACCCGCATGTGTATTTGATAAAAAATAATTTAATATGTATAAACAAATTCAGCCAGAAATCAATAAACTGTCTTTTTTAAAATCAGAACTCATAAATTCAAAATCTTAGCTCCGCCTACGTGACAATTCCCCTCCCTATCTATTTGACATTGTACAGGAACCAAACAAAGAAGAATGAGACAGAAGAAAAAATCTATGATGCTATCATGGCAATGATTTATATAGATTTGATGATAGGTGGCTAGCTAGGCTAGATGGATAAAAAGAATCAATGTTTCTAATTTCCATATTTTCTATTTATGGTAAGGCAAGCTGTTATATGAGATATTATGAACAAATGTTAGTTATATTTTGACTTCTGAAGAAGGGAATTTGTGGATGAAAAGGATTTAGGAAGTTTCTATTATACATGTGACATTTTAAGAAAGATGAGATAACATCAAATTGTTCTCCAAGTTTGACTTTTTCTTTTGATAACCGAAAAATCACCGAGGGTGAATTGGTGCATAATTCGAAATTCAGTGGATAACAAAATTATACCTCTATCCTTTTTCTATATATCAAACCTTCTATCAGAGTCATAGGTTGAAAAAAGATAAAACAATCAAACTATTCTCCAAATTTGACTTTTTTCTTAATAATCGAGAAATCATTGAGAGTTAATTGATACTCGTTTCGAAATTCAAAGGATAAAGGAAACGCTCTTCTATCTTTTATTATATACCAAATCTTAACTTATAGTACGTGTCTAATCTACACATCACGTATCGTGCTTTTATCGGTGAAATCCTTGGGGCTATCTTCCAAGTTTGACTTGAAGGCAAGGGGATCTTTTAAATCCTCTTCTTCTCTCTTTTTTGTGGGCTCTATCCATGTGCTTGGCAACATGGAGGTGCTCTAAGAGTTCTGCATAGGTATTTCTTGGACTAAAACTAAACTAGTGAAGAGTCTGTCATATTTAAATTGAAATAAGGGATGTTGTGGAATTATAAATATTTGGTCCACAATATTTAATGGGGCCCTAGGTGGACCATGTTCTAAAGATAGATCTCATCAGTAGAATAAATGACTAGATGGACCAAAATTTATTGAGTGAGAGAACCTTTCTATTCTTTACCAACTTGGATAATATCAATAGATGAATATTTCCTTCACAAGCATTGAAGCATGACGTACAAGACTCATGATGCATAAATGAACAACATACTTGCATACATCAGTCTCTTTGAATACCTTTTAGAGATTTTTACACAGTATAACCGCCTATCCAAAAAAAATAGTCGGCAGATGTATATATACATGTATTTAATTAATGTATAATATATGTATATCGGTTGTGGATTCTTAATATTTTTGGCCCAGCGGTCAACTGTGTAACTTCCCTCTATTTTTTTAATGAAACTGGTTAAATTACTTGCAAATAAAGGACATATATAAAGTCACATTTTTCTATTAGTACATACTATTATTCAACCTTTTCTACAAATTCTCCTTAGTAGATGATGAAAAAGCCTCTTCTTCCTACAAAAATGCCAAAAAATGAATTTTGGATTTCTCTGGAGAGGGCTGCTCTCTGTTTTGCCTCTTCATTCTCTAGTCACAAATGGTCTTTACTTTTTTTTTGTTACTTGGCAAGTAAAATTACAGGAAGAAAAGGTAAAAAAGTAAAAACAAAATTACTGATTAGAAAGGTAACTTTCTTCTTCTATGACATGCAAAAGCAACAGATTGATTTTTCTGCTTAATTTCTTCTTTCCAAATTTTGCCAATATCTTGTGATACTTTAATAGCATCCAAAGATGCACCAGAGAGTCCTCTTCTTGTAAATCCAACTGCATATAAACCAGCTTTTCCTTTCCATCCATTTGGAAATGGGCTTTTTGGTAATCCCTCCCTTGTAAAAAAATCATTTTCCTGTATAAATAAAAATCTCATTAGACCAAATTTCATCAACAACAACATACTTAGTAAAATACAATAAAGTAGAGTCTGGGTAGAGTAGAGTGTACGCAGACCTTACCCCTACCTTGGGAGGTAGAAAGGTTGTTTTCAGTAGACCCTCGGCACAAGGACAAGCAACTCAAAGCAGTATAAAAAGTCATGGCAAAATACTTAAAAGCATGATAAAACAATATGAAAAAAAAGAAGCGGTAGCTACCACGGATTATGAATATGTAATGAAACAGAGAAAAAAGAAACAGGATGTAGTTTGCAGATCAGATCTGTGATCTAATCCATATAACCATTTTCTTGGAAGACGCAATCTTATTTCTGGAAAACTTGCAAAAATAATAAAGAAAATCTAGAGAAAAGAAAAATAAAAGAAAGAGATTAGCTATGTTTCTCTGTTCCCAATAAATTAAAAAGAAAAATTGAAGTGGCAAATGAGATTACCATCTGCATGATCAGCAACAAAAACAAGAAATAGGAACAGAGAATCTACAAGTATACCAACTTCCATAACTGTCACAGCAATCCATAAATAAAAAAATAAATACACCACATTGGATACACAACCAAAAAAAATTAAAATTTGTTTTTGTTTTGCTCACCTTTAACCAGGAAGGAACATTGCTGCAATATCCTGTTGCCAAGATGACACAATCAATTTCAAGAATTTCACCATTCACAAATTCTACTTTCCCTTGAGAAAATTTCTTGATGCCTGGAACTATCTTAATTTCACCAGATCTGATCTTTTGTAATGCACCTATGTCTAACACAGGAGTTTTCCCTTCTGTATTCTTGAGTTGTAAAGGTCCACTTGTTGGCCTTTTTAAACCATACTTTTCTATATTTCCAAGAAGTAACCTTGCTGCTACTACCAATATCTTGTCAACTACATCAATTGATAGACATTTCATCAATGAAACTCCTAACTCAAATGTCGATTTTCCGAGTATTTCCCTTGGCAAAACATGCACCTGTTCATGAAAGATTGGAATTAGAGATATCGTGTGCAGACTTTTTGGCAAATGAAGGACACAGACATAAAGAAAAATTGTTAAGGAAATGAAGTTTTTTCTCCTGGCAGAAGTTATAAGTGATTTGGGACGAGAAAATGAGACCTACCGAGCTTCGAACAACTATGGATGGACTTGCATTATGGTGGCAAAGATCAAGTGAAACTTCCATGCCTGAATTGCCACAACCAACAACTAGCACATTCTTCCCTTCATAAGCCTCCCCTGTTTTATAGTCACAAGCATGCATAACATGTCCACCAAAATTTTCTAATCCTTCGAATTCGGGCACCAATTTTTCTGCATTCTCTCCTGTGGCAACCACAAGCCACCTGCATATATATTCAGTGACTGAACCATTTCTACACACTGTTTTCACCCTCCATAAACCACAAGTTTCGTTGTACTTAGCAGAGTGGACCGACTCATTGAATCGTGGGCTGATCTCGAAGTTCTTGGCATAAGATTTGAGGTAGCTGATGAATTGGTACTTAGTGGGATACTCGGGGAAGTTTTGTGGAAATGGGAAGTAAGGCAATTCACAGAATTGTCGCGGGAGGTGAAGTTTTAGGCGATCATATGTCCTGTTTTGCCATAAGGACGCAATGCAGTTGGCGCGGTCCAGGATAACAAAGGGAACCCCTTGTTGTTTAAGGCCTGCGCCAACTGCTAGTCCTGCTGGACCAGCACCAACAATAACAGGACCATTTACTAGTATGCATCTACCAGCAAATAAATCTTCTTGTTCAAGTGCATGAATCATTAGAGGTGAACAAGGACTATTACAATATTGATTCATCAAGATAAGTTCTAGAAATATGCAGAAACTCAAACTTTTTTTTTTGTGCAAAGAGGAGAAAAGAGAAATATTATGAGTTCTCAAGTTGACAAAAAATTGTGTGGAGAGGGTTTAGAGGAATAGAGAGGTTTAAATAAGGAGGGAAGTTGGCCTTGGGGGTGGGGATGGGTTGGGATGTAATTAGGATTCGAAAATGATGTGTTGATTGTCCTTTTCATATGATTAAGTCTGTGGTCTTCTCCCCTCCCTTTGTTTTGATATGAACATATATTCTTTTAATTAATGTATCTATACCTAAGCAATTTTTGCATATTCAATTTTTTAACTCATATATGTATATATAAATGAGATCCCACATTCAATGTAAAGACTTCTATAAAAGCCATTTCATCTATATCCAAGCTATGCTATTATAGTACGGCTTGTATGATCTCAAGCTACCTACTTACTACCTAATTTATTTATTCTTTTTGCATCCAAAAGAAGCCATATGTTTGTCATAAATTTGGATTCAACCCTACAAATTGAGCTTTAATGTATTTGAATGGTACTTTGTTACATATTTGCTCCAACTAAGATATGGCAAGTTGAAGGTATGGGATAGTTAAGACTTAGTAGAAAAAAGCATCACACGGCTTAATTAATTCGTTTACTTGGAGGAAATAATGCTTGATATTTTCTATTTACAAAGAGCAAAAAAGAGGAAGAAGAACTAAATTCTTTGCCTTTGTTTGGTTTTTGGATTCATGCCGGGGCGTTTAGACTACATAAGTCATTCATCTTATTAGGAGGTTGGTGGAGCAGTATAGGGAGAGGAAGATAGACTTACATATGGTTTTCATTGACCTCGAGAAGGCATGCGACAAAGTCCCTAGGGAGGTTCTATGGAGATGTTTGGAGGTTAGAGATATACCTGTGGCGTACACTGGGGCGATCAAAGATATGTATGATGGAGCCAAGACCAAGGTACAAACAGTAGGAGGAGACTCAGACCACTTCCCAGTGATGATGGGGCTGCACCAAGGATCATCTCTTAGACCATTCATATTTGCCTTGGTGGTGGACGGACTGACGCGACAAGTTCAAGGGGAGGTGCCATGGTGTATGTTATTCGCAGACGACATAGTCCTGATTGATGAGACTCGCAGCGGAGTGAATACTAAGCTGGAGGTTTGGAGACATACTCTGGAGTCTAAAGGGTTCAGGCTGAGTAGGATCAAGACATAATACTTGGAGTGTAAGTTCAGTAACGGGAGCGACCTTGAGACAGTCATGGAGGTTTGGCTTGGTACTCAGTTCATTCCAAAGAAATGAAGCTTCAAGTACCTCGAGTCTATTATCCAAGGGGATGGAGAGATTGACGACGATGTCACACACCGTAGGTGCTGGGTGAATGAAATGAAGGCTCACATCTAGAGTCTTGTGCGATAAAAATATGCCACCAAAACTTAAAGGAAAGTTCTACCGGGCAGTGGTTAGGCTGACTATGTTGTATGTGGTGGAGTGTTGGCTAGTCAAGACTTTGCATATCCAAAAGATAAAAGTTGTAGAGATGAGGATGCTGAGATGGATGTGTGGGCATACAAGTAGGGATAGGATTAGAAATGATGATATCCGGTGGGAATGGCTCGATGGAGGATAAGATGCGGGAAGCGAGGTTGAGATGGTTTGGGAATGTGCAGAGGAGAGACACAAATGTCCTAGTGCGGAGGTGTGAGAGGTTGGTTATGGACGGGTTCGAGAGGGGTAAGGTAGGCTGAAGAAGTATTTGGGAGAGGTGATTGGACGGGATATGTCGCAGGTGCAACTTACTGAGGACATGACCTTATATAGGGGGTTGTGGAGGACACATATTAGGGTAGTATGTAGTCGAGCGTAGTCCTACTTACGCTTACAAACTGGTAGTTGTAGTGTTATTATTGTAGGTCCTCTTAGCCTATCATACTAATAGGCACGGTATGGCTTTATAGTCCCCTGCAGTTTGATTTATGCTACTATGTGTTCTCTTGTGTACTTTGTGTAGCTTATTTACATGCGCTAGTTACTGCTTAATTTTTCAGAATGCGCTATTATGGTTTATTCGCTTTTGATATCAACATTTTCATACTGACCGGATCTGACCATTTATCTTGCTTTGCTTGTGCTTATGCTTTGTCTTGAGCCGAGTGTCTCGGAAACAGCCGCTCTACCTATCAAGGTAGAGATAAGGTCTGCGTACACTCTACCCTCCCCAGATTCTACGTTGTGGAATTTCACTAGATATGTTGTTGTTGTTGTTAAATTGAATTGGATCCACTAATCAATTGCTATATTAATTGGGATTGGATATATGAACCGAATTTTCTATATTCATTATGTAAACCCAATTTTTAGAGGATTCATCATAGTTGACCTCAACCTATTGCATTCCTTCTTTATCCAAGTTTGAGACGGATTTGCTATGTTCACTACTAGAGTTTTCGACAGATTTTTCTATTGGCCCGTCATCGAAAATCCAGGATTTCTGATAGAAAAACCTTTTGACAAGTACAGTTTCAACTGATTCTGTCATAAATAGGGGTGTTTCTGATAGTGGTAAAGCTAGATTGGAGAAATTAAAGAAAACAAATTTAAATAAAGGAAAATAATTTTAGTCACTATTGTTATATACATGTGAGGAGAGAAATAGAGAGTAAATGTGTCTTCTCCTCCTTATCCTCTATGCATTTTCTTTTTAATGTATGTTTTTTTCTCTCTTCCATTTTTTCCACGTAAAAGCACCATTGAGCATGAACACCCATAAGCATACCCTTCAAAAGACAAACAAAACCAACGAAAAACATGAGGTGCAGCTATTTCCAAATATCTCTAATTTTTACTAAAGTTTATAGGAAGCTTCTTAAAACATGTTGAGTTGTCTACATGCCCCAAATGCTCAAGTTTTACAGTCAATATTCTGAATCACATATTGTAGAACCCAATTTTCTAGATTTTTGAAGAATATTGGCATAGTTGATAGTAGTGAGATCTCATAATATCTGCTTAGGCCAATGCACATATCAAGCTTGAGTTCCTCTAGGTTGATCAAATGTTTATATATGCCCAAAAAAGGAAAATGGTTCCACCAAGCAATCACATTGGTAGCTTCAACTAATACTACAATTTCCAAGCTGTAGCTAGAGATGAACTTAGGATTTGAAGACGGTGAGGCACTACTATATTTAATATAGTCAGGAAGAGAAAAACTAATTTGAGGCTTTTTATATATATATAAAAATTATTTGACCAATATATACCATATACTTTTCCGGCGGAGCGCATATCAAATAGATCACCCTTCGGCTAAGCGCATGTCCAATAAAGTGAACATACTACCTCACTAAAATATAATCTCAATTAGTTAGTATCACATATGTAAATATTTCTCCAACTTTGTACGTTGGGCAACTTTATACGTTGTGAGATTACACTGACTATGTTATTGTTGTTTTTTAGGAGTCGTTTAGACATGATTTGAAATCATGATGATTTGAAGTTCAAATTTTGTTTGGACATGCAATTTATTTATTTTAAGTTGTAATTTTTTCATATAGACACAGTGTTTTAAGAGGCGGGGGCGAGAGGCGAGATGTTTTACACAGTACCGGGCGAGGCGTAATCCCCGAGACACGGGGCGTAAGCCCCACTGATCTACGAGGCGTATGTCTCATGTCTATTTAATTTTATATGCTAAAAAATAAGCAAAAGTAAAACATTTCATCAAAATTCTGCAAATAAATTCAAATAAATCATAAAAAATATAAAAATATTTATTATAATTATTATTTGAGAAAGGTAACAACACAAAAAATGATAATAGCCTAGATAATCTTTAACATGAAATCTTCATTCATTTCATCATCAATCTCCAAACTTGTTGGTCCTTTTAATAGACATAAAACACCTACAAGTTGTGAAAACCATTAAAACTTTCACAATTCTTATACAATCTTACCAAATAAGCAAGTCATAGTTCATAACAAAATTAATACGCTACTAGAAGGCCTTTCTAAAAAATATAACATCAATTTGATCATACTTTAGTTCAATAAGAAGGTATTTTAACATGAATAGGAGTTAATGATGTTGGTAAATGATTGGTGAGAGTAATTGCTAAAAATATCCTACCAACTTGCAGATTAATATTTGATATAAATAGTTGGTAAATATACCTACCAACGTATGAGTCTATTTTTAATGAAATATAAACTTATGAGTCAAGTTTACATTTAAAAAAAATTAAAATTCCAAATCATGTATATTTGGATAATTTGGAATTTGAAATCATGATATGAAGTTGAAGTTGCAATTGGTTGCAAAATGCATAAACAAACGCTAATTTGAAATCATGATTTCATATCGCATGTCTAAACACCTACTTATAATCATATATCTAGACTATATATTTCTGACATAATTAAATCATACTAGTTTTAGTGTACGCGCTTTGCGCGTGACCACAACACGTACTTCATTTGATAGAAAACATTACCGAATAAAATTAGACCTAGCCAGAAATTTTGTCGTTAATCTATTGCTAGATTACTCGTAGCTAAAAAAATTAAATAATTCATCAATCAGTCGTTGCGGGATTAACGATAAATTTTACTGTTTAACTTTCCGTCGCTAATTCATGTTTATTTAGTAGTGAAATAACTTAATATATAAAAGAATTTGATAGTTTTCATTTGTTAGAATAAGTGTAACAAAAAATAATGACAATTTATTTAAAATATATTTTATTTTCTACTATTTTATCCTTATTATTTTAGATTTGCATTTTATCAAGTTGACATTTAAACTTATACTATAATCGATTTACTTTATTTCTAATTTCTTTCACCACTAATATTTTTCTTGTTCACCAGATTATATATTTAAGAGTTTTGTCACTTTGAAAAATAAATTTACTAATGTGAGGAATTTGAAAACAAATAAAATTGGATTTTTGGCTAATTATTTAAATTCAAAATTTTAATTATTTACTTGCAACATCTGAATCAAAGGATTTTTTTTAAATTTAAATCCCTGATATTAGTTCATCCCAATTCTTAAATATTTAACCGTAATTATGATTTATTCCATAAGATCTTTTTACTTTTTTTGCGACCTCTCAACATTTTGTTTTGGGGCTTCGTATTTAATTGGTGGGTGCTATAGCAAAACTAATTGCAAAAGAGGGTTTATTTTAATGTTGAGAATAAAAAATAAAGTATTTGAATTTATTTATTAGCAAAATTTAATTGATTTCAATTTTCTAAATATCAAAAATAATATTTTTCTTACATAATACGTATTTCAAGTGAATTTATTTAAGTAAAATAAAATATGGAAATCCAAGTGTGTAAAACTTTTGACGTTCATGATAGTTGTGATTTTTAAATTTGATTTGTTTTAATTTACTATCTTAATTAAAAAGTGATGTCCTACGAATGAAATATGAATTTGAGTTGGAAAATATATGTTGTCCTCACAATATCCCCACACATATCGCATATTGAATTCTGGAACGCTTATTTCCGATTTTTTAATTATAATTTTGTTAGGAAAAAGTAAAATGAGAAAGTTTAAATATTAACATATTTCGAATAAGAAAAGAATTTATCTAAGGTAAAATCTTAGTTGAATTTAAAGTTCTAAATATTAGGAGTTCCTACATAATTTTTAGTTGATTTTAAAGTCCTAAGTATTAGGAAAATAATAAATAACTATTTTGTCTCATGTGAAATCTATTTTTAAAGGGTAAAAAAATGACTAATGACATTTTGCTAAGGACCTTCGTGCTTTTAATAGTTACATGTTTGGAAAGATCTCATAACCAAAATTTTAGTTGATTTCAAAAATATTTAATATTAGAAAATAACTAAATTACAATGTGTTCAATATAAAAGTTTCTTTTAAAAGGAATAGAAATCGATGAACATTCCATATTGAGATATCTTGCTTTATAATATCACCCCGCTCTAATTTATGTGACACTCTTTTTTTAGTCAATTTAAAAAAGAATGAAACGTTTCTATATTTAGTAATAATTTAATTAACTTTTTAATTTTATCATTAATCAGATGATTTATTGGCACAAAATTCTAATGACTTATTTTAGACTAAGTTCAAACATCCTTTTTTTCTCTTCAACTTTGTGCATATTCAAACACTTTTAAGTAAATTGGGACATAATTTTAAAGTCCTAAATAATAGGATAATAATTAAATGACAATTTTGTGCAATATAAAATCTATTTTAAAGGGTATAAAAAGTGAAGTATTAATGAACGGGTTTTGTGTGTGTCCGTTGTATTAATGAAACTTTTAAAAATAGCATAAATAATATTCAAACAATATGTTTGTGTTATACTATAATTTATTTTTTTTAATTTCTTTTTTTAAATAATATTCAGCCTGCTGTGGATGTGTGCCGATGATGCCAGACTGGGCCTGTAGGGCCGGAGGTTAGACCTAGGAGGACATCGCGTAGGGGCAAGGTGGAGCAGCCCAAGCCGGTGGGGCCATGGAGGGTAGGCAGCTCACAATGAAGGCTGCTGCCAATGTTGATACTGCAACGGGTGGCTGTCAGCCGGTGGGGGCTGCCTCTTGCAGGCCCTGCCACTGTTTCCGGCGCTGCCACTATTGCCGTCGCTGCCACCGCGGCCGACCCTGGAATTTCTTCCTCTGATATTATTCTGGGGACGTGAGCCATGTGTCGGATCGTTGGCTTGTTGGTGGGATGGGGTGGGATCCGAGCCCCTCGGGTCGGCATGATTACCGCCTGTGGTTACGAGAGCGGCATCGGCTGAGCTGGCATTAGTCGTTGCCCGCTTTATTTTTCGGGTTTCTTCAAGGATGAGTCACGAACGAGCCTCATAGAGTGGAGGCAATGTCTTGCTTTGTTGGAGGATGGTAGCGACACCGTCATGATTTTCATTCAAACTCACAATGAGTTGCATCACCAATGTTGATTTGTGAAAAGTGCACCAACGTTTGAGAGTTGATCGACAATCATCTTAAGCTCTTGACAATAGGCCGACGCAGTTGGAAAATCGTCCTGTTGAATGTCCTTAAATTAATTTTCCAAGTACAAGGCACGTTGTGTCTTGTTATCATGAAAAATACTTTCCAACCACTCTCATGTTTGTTGTGCAGTGGCGTCGGTTTCAATGATTGTATGTAGTAGGTCGTTCGAGATTGTGCCGTAGATCCGTAGAACAACCACATCTAATCGTGACCAAAGTTCGTCATCAAAATAATCACATTTCTCCAAGTGTTCGTCATCGGACTTTGGTTTGAGAGGGATGCTGTGATCGATTACTTTGTACACACGACAACGAATCTTAAATAATATCGCGCAAGATAAATACTGAACATTTTCTATCTTAAGAGTTATGGGAATGAAATTCTTCATGTTGTTAACTGCAAGAGCAAGATGAAATTTAGGTTGTGCAGCCATTGAAAATTGGGAAAGAGGAGAGGAAGTAGAAGATTTTGGAGGAGGACGACGGAGAGAGGGGCTGTTGAGGGGGTGGGTGGGCGGCGGCTTAAGGTAGGAATTTTTAGGGTTTGACTTCTGATATCATAAATGAATATGTTCTCTGTCTTTCATTGATTATTGTGTACAATATATATAATATTACATAATTATTTACATGGCTACAAATTAGGTAACTAATCTTCCTAATTATAATCGGAATATAAATTTACATAATATAAAAGATACGAAAATATTCTATCAATAACTTCAGGCTTAAAATTTAAATAAAAAAATTTAACAAAAAGAGAGGCTAAAAGGATCTCTCGATATATAGAGATCGAGAGTTTCGCGTAGGAATCCTAAAGAGAGTACACTTGAAGTAGGTATAGTTTGCTCCAAAAAAAAAAGGGTTAGTCAATATTTTGGTTGATAATTTAAATAAGAAAAAGACATATACAAAAATATTTAATTATTTCAAACCTTAGTTTATTCTGATTTTCATAACTCTGTGAAGATGTGCAACTTACAATCACTATCATATGTAAAAGAAACCGTATATAATAATCAGGGACGTAAAACAATGAAATAAACACAAAATCTTTAATCTCAAATAAGATCAAAATAAAAGAGTGAAGTAGCTCTGTCACATGCACCAATGGTGTATTGCCGAGAGGAACAAAAATCTAACTGAAAAAAAATAGTAATACGAACATAAAATATAGCAGATAGAATTCTTCCATGAAAATAAGTCTGGGTATCAACATTATACATCAACTGTGCAATATATAAAGCCAAACTATTATATCTATCAAACACATTGTTTATGTAGAAGTCTATTTGTGGTCTTCCGGATTTATTGAACTACCAGCGAAAATAGACAACATGAATATTTTTTTTCCTTATTTCGAGTATAGTTATATTATATAACTCAATAATTTATATAAGGTAAAATTCTAATAGATTTTGAAGTTATAAATATATTAAGTTTTCTTAACTCATTTGAAAGCAACTATTTATTATTAGTGTTTATGTATATAAATTTGAGAAAATAGTAAATGACTATTTTGTCTATTGTAGAGTTGTTTGATAAAAAGTTCAATCAATATTTCTAAGACTATTCGTTGTTTTAATATAATTAGTCTCTATAAATATGTGTTGCTCATTATTTTCCGTCAATCTCAATCATTGCACGAAAATGTTAGATAATATTATCCTTAATTACATTACATTTGTTTTCTTAGGTACAAAAATGTTACTACATTTAGGATTGTATATAGTATATCATTAAAGAATTTAATGAGATAATTAACGAATCGCACCTTATCTTCAAAAGCTTGCTAGCTTAGATGAATGTCAGTCCCGTTGACCCGTCCTTACCAGTCCGCCCTCGTCAGAAGCGTCACAAACCAAAACAAAATTATCCAACGTAAACAATGTCCAAAACAAATATTTCATAATTTCTGCAAATTATTTATAAGTGAAAAAATATTATGCGACTTTAGTCCTAAAAATATAACCTTATCCAATAGAGAATTATTTATTTGGAAAAATAATTTAAGACATAAATTCACTTCTTAAGTTTCTCTTTTTGTTGATGTCTTCTTATCGTCTAATTTTTCTTAAACATTGTTGGATATTGTAAAGCAATACGGGAAGTAAATAAATATTACAAGTGTTCGAAAGAATAAACAAATAACCAATATTCGGAACTGCAGCAAGGTTGTTGAGTCTTGAATCTTGACAACCTGAAATCAAGAAACACTAAATCTGGATTCTTACAACTGTGGCTGAGTCGAGAGATGACTCTCTGTCTTTAAGACAAGATTGCCCCGTACATATGTTTTTACGTTAACGGGAAATAGTCTCCAAAGATAAAACAACAACTAATCAACACTACAAAATAAATAGGTTGATTCTGACGAAGAAAACAAACACGAAACGACTTGCTGAAGAATGGAAAAAGGAAGGAAGAGTTTTTATTTTTGACATTGTTTCTGCTCACGTTTTTGGACAGAATCTGTGTTGTGTCTCTCTTCTGTTTGTCTCTATGTGTATATTGTGTAGTCTAGTTTTTCCAGTCACAATAATTGAGCCAAAAGGCTCCAATATATAGCATAAGGGGAGGGACTCCTCAACTGCCAAGTATGGCCAAGTAATGACTGTTTATGGTCATTAGTGAGGGAGTTAATCAACCAAGTAATTTAATGAGCAACATAATGGAGATGTTAGGGAGGAGTTAAGGTGCAGATTAATGGAGTTTCAACGCTCCAAAAATCAACTCAAACGGCAGGCAGAAACCGAAAATTTTCTGCCTTCCGTCGTTCCCAATTTCAGCTTTCCAGAAACTACAGGGACCAAACTGTAAATATTAAATAATTTAGGAGTCTATCAGAAGAAGCCCAAGCCCCACGACCCACGACCCGAGACGTGAGACGCGTGTGGGCTTAGCCTCGAAGCAAAGCACATCTAGGTCCTCCCTCCTTTAAACACATGAGTTACCCCTTGGGGTCCCAAACCCTTAGCCAATTTTGAGACTTATAAAGAGAACAATTCTTCTTTTTCCCACCGATATGGTAGATTTGTCCCACACCATATTTTCATGCCTTAAACACCTTACTTCGTGGACCAATATCTCTTTCATTTTTCAACGAAATTTGACGATTCTTGGCCCTACGATCATCTACTCACTTTGTAGATTATGCACGTGTGAAGAGACAAATCCTCCAACATGCGAAACCCTAGTGTTTAATTCATTAAATATGGATGGACACACCTCCCCACCAAAGACAAATTTCCAACAAACGTTGCTCCAAAAATAAAATCGAACAGTTTGTTTAAGGTAGTATTATTATTAACATGTACTACACGTATGACAATAGTCCATTATCGTTTAGTAGTATCATTATAAAGAATATGATGTCAATTTATACAGCATCAATCTTATCTTAAATGATATATATTATCTCACGAATAGGAGATTCAAATTTCATGCCCAATAATATATTCAAATCTTGATGCACATCTTAGTCTCAATTTAAAATAATGGGTTTGATAGATATATATTATTTACATCATATTTGATTAAATTTCCAAAATATACTTATTTTAAATATTATTTTTGTCATAAGTGCTTTTTGAAAAAAAATACTTTTAAAGAGTTGCCGTTTGTGTTTAATTAATTTCTTGAAAGTTAGTTACTGAATTCCCATAAATCTGTATGTTATATTTAATTTAGTTAGTTTTAATGTTTCATCAACGAATGAAGCATATTTAACACACACACATGAAAAAAGTCTAAGAAACACGCGACATAGTTTTAACCTCCCTATACACTGTATCGAATATCCATATACAAAATCTAATTACATATCTAAAATAAAAAAAATCATCATCATGTATAAAATTCAACAATATCCAAATATTCATTAACTTCAGAATAAGTATCAGTAAATAATTTCATAACTGACGTAAGAAATTAATCTCTGTAGGAGTAAAAGAAAATAAAAGAAAAGAGATTAAAATTACCTTGGGTAAGAGTCAAGCTTTTGAAAGTTCTTTCGATAGCATATTAAATCAAAGAGAGCATACTAAATTAAATTCCTATAAGCAATACTCATTCTAAGAGGCTTTCTCTCAGATGTACAATTACATACGTGGGTAAATACATGAGTATTAAGTTGAGCTAACGTAATGTATTCCTATTCAAATTGAGATGTATAACCAATAATCCATTCCTATTCAAATTTAGAGTCCTCTAACGAAAAAATATCCATTGAAATTACAATTATATCCTACATAAAATTTAATTTTTAAAATTTAAAAGATATTAAAGTCGTTTAATATTTAAAAAATATTTTAATTAATTTATATTTATAATTTTAAAATAACATAGATATAGATGGTACTCGGATAAAATGGTTTTTAACATTATGACAATCATAAGTCTCATGATAGGCAAGAAATCATTACTCCTCATGTGATTGGATTAATTGGCCTTTTGAGCATGCAAGTGTGATTGTATGGAGTGTCTTGCTCTTTATTCAGTCAATCATTTTAATACTCCCCTCCCTTCCAATTTACATGACATAATTTACATCAGCACATAGTATAAAAAGAATTGAAACTTTTAAAATATATATCTTAAACATATCATAAAAATAAAATCAAAAACCCAAACACCACCTTCATATATCATGAATAAATGAGAGTTTAAATTCTCTGTATTTATAATATAAAAAATATTTACACAATCTTATTAAGAAACGAAAAGGGGTGGGCAGTGGGAAAGTTTAAAGTGCAGCAAAACGCTTGTGGGAATAATTGATTATTCTTTTTAATTGTTAAAACATAGAAAACTTGTATAAAATATGCTTTAGTCGGCGTAACTTTCTGCTTTGCTTTTGAGATTACAATTTGGTATTGATTTATTTAACGAACTTTATCTTTCGATTAAAAAAATCAAGTTTTAATAATTTTAATAATTAGGAGTACTTGCTCTCCCCCAGAAAAGTATAATTAACAAAGAGAAAGTAAGAAATATTCCCACAACTTTATGAAATCACGACGAAGTTAGTTAATTATTTAGCCTTTTAAATGGGCGGTGGATAATTTAACCAAGTTTGATATACAAAAAGGAAAAAGAGAAAAGATAATTTAACCAAGTTTGATGATTAATAACAAAAAGAAGAAAACATAATTTAACCAAGTTTAATGAAAAGGGAAGAAGAGAGAAGTCAATTTAACAAAGTTTAGAACTTAGATGGACTTAACAATATTCTTTATATCCACTAAGGCTAGGCTACTAATACAACATCAATAATCTTTTAGTTCAAAATTTTATACATTGATAATATAATATAAAAATTATTTACATAATTAAGTCGCTTGTGAAGTAATTATAAGTAAATTTCTCCAATAAATTTTATTGATAACTTACTAAACTAACTTGCTATCACAAATTAAACTACAAGTAATTTTTTTTAATGAAAAATATTATCAGTAACCCGCTAAACTATTTTGTTATCATGGGTTAAACGAGTTAATAGTATAAAAATCTTTTCACTATCGGTCTTCTAGTTTACATCCATAATGTTTTTAAGCATTCTTGGATACGAAGAAAATATTCTTGAATAGCACAAATTATATTTCTAATATTATTTGTCCATCTAGACATCCAACGTACACAAAAAGTAACAAAAATGCAAGAGATAAGCATGTGAGGTTTTGCATTTCCAAGATTTCATATATTTCTATAGTTTTTGCTGGTATTCCCAAAAATGAACAACGAAGAATGTTTCCTTTGATGAATAATTAATACCTTTTTAAAAAGAAAATTGTTAAATCTGTTTAATAAGTAGCTTATTTGGCATCAAGAAACTGAAACTAAATCTCATTATTTGTTTGCTTTTCCTTTTAGCAAATTTAACTAATTATAGCTAACTTTAGTTACTGTTGGATATAAAGCAGTACGATATATAAATAAATATTACAAGTGCTTCGAAAGGATAAACAACAAAGATTACAGCAAGAAGTTGTCAATCTTTTAATCTTGTACTAGAACTTCAAATCTGGATCTTGTATTCAGAAATACAAGAACATGAACTGCTACACTTGTGGCTTGTAGAACCGCTGAGAATCCGAATGGTTAGAGTCCTTTGAGTTTCAAGTTCACACCTGAAACACTTAGCAACCAATTAGATAATCACAACACCACTGGCTGAGTCGAGAGATGACTCTCTGTCTTTAAGACAAGACTGTCACTATAAATGCGTTTACATTAGCAGGTAATAGTCTCCCAAGATAAAACAACAACTAATCAACACTACAAAACAAATAGGTTGATTCTGACGAAGAAAACAAATATGAAACGACTTGCTGAAGAATGAAAAATTTAGAGGAAAAAGAAGAGTTTCTGCTCTTGTTCAATACTTGTGTTTTCTCTTTTTCTCCACTTCTATTTTTCACCCCTCAAATAAGAGTAAGGTCTCAATTTATAGTGTTTAGGAGGAGGAGAGGTGTTAAGAGGTTGTTTAAGAGATGTAGTCATGGCCAGAAACGTTTTAGGGACCAAACTGTAAATACTAAGCAGTTTGGGGTCCAAAAGATAATATTAGAAGCAGCCCGCGACCAGACGGGCGGACGGCGGCGTCGCATGTGGGGCTAGCCTTGAACCCAAGCACACCTAGGTCCTCCCTCCTTCAAACACACGGGTTACCCCTTGGGGTCCCAAACCCTTATCCATTTTTTAGGCTTATAAAAAGAACAATTCTTCCTTTCCCACCGATATGGTAGATTTGTCCCACACCATATTTTCATGGCTCAAAAACCTTGCTTAGTGGACCAATATCTCTTTCATTTCTTAACGAAATTTGACGATCCTTGGCCCTACGGGCATCTACTCACTTAGGAGATTATGCACGTGTGAAGAACCAAAGACTCCAACATGTGGAACCCGAGTGTTTAAGTCATTAAAGATGGGTGGACGCAACCCCCATCAAAGGCAAATTTCCAACAGTTACAAAATCATATATACATTGATCTAATAAAGAAGATTAAATGCAAATAACGGTCGTACTCATCCCTCCGATTGTGGAGAATGAGAACTAAAATTAAGTTTAAAGGCTTATTTTGTTTGAATGGTCCCTTTTATTTAATAAGTATCAATTTGATTAATTATCACAACATTGTTGTTCTTTTTAAAACAAATTAGTAATAAAATTGATTGTTAGATTTAATACTAACTGCTTCAGTAATAGTTAAGACATATACCTTTAGTCTACCACTCGTTAGTTGGACCAAGACAATCTCAGGACTTAATTAAGAGATTTTCATGTCAAAAAAAATGTTATGTAACAAGTAACATAATATCGTATGTAATGCTATTATATTGATGAAGATTAATTTATGACACCTTAATAAGTAAAGTAAATTCTATAACAGAAGTCCTATCTTGTGTTAGTCTAATTAATTTTTGAAGTCCTTTATAGATTTATTTTAAGTTTTATATTTTTTTATAAGAGATTTTTATTTTTAGACATTCAAGATTCAAAAATAAGATACAAGAAATCTTCGCGTCACTGGTATATTTTTCATCAATATATGTTTCATAAATACATATTTAAGAGCCTTTTCAATACTATCATTTTTGTGATCTGCTTTAGGATATGACTTAGATCTTTGATAGACGAGATGAAAATATTTTAGACTAGTAAATTAAGTGATTAATTTCGAGGTTAGAAACACAAACTCACGTGTGGCATGTTAGAAATGGAAATCTATTGGAAAAGAATTGTCTTAAAAATGAACCAAAAATAATCAGTTGGAGTTGGAACAATGGCTTTTGTATTTTTCGAGGCTAATAACATGTGCCAAGGTCAATTACGCTCTCTCAACAAAAACTTCAACACATACGTATCCAAACACAATAGCCAAATTATATTCTTAATTAGAAATTTTGGATTTGAACTCTGAGAATAATTTATTTTTAACAAAAAGTGATTTACCTTGAAGTAAGATTTCCCGAGGCGAATTTAAATTAGTCAAGCCCCAAAGCTTTCAATCAATATATTTTTAATTAGGAACCCATCCTTTCAAAAGTATAATTTACATGTTTAAATGTTGTTGGAGATTAGAGTCACCCATAAAGAGCGCTCTAAAAGTCAATTAGAGAAAATATAATAATTTTAATATTTATTATTAACTATAGTTTCTCCTATGTAAGTATACATATAGTGTACAATTAATACAACTCGCAGTATTTTTCCACGCTCTATTATCTACCAAGCTAGGGTTTATGTGGTTATGGTATAGGAGGTTCGTCCGATATACCGTGAGGATCAATTGGTGATTTCAGTCCTAGTCTGTTCCAATCTTCCATTTTCACTACATAAAGAACCTGTAAGTTTTTGTTTTACGATTTTAGTGCTATCTATTTTGTATAGATTTACGTGATCTTTCAAATGCGCTAAGAACTTTCAATACTTAAAAATAGAAATTAGCGGTGCTCAGATAAATAATCAAAAAGAATTGTTAGCTACAAATAATTTAATAATAAATTAGCGACGAAGTTCGTTATTAATTTTATTTTTTTATAGTATAAATAGTGAACTTATCACATTTAAGTTCTGAATTCACCTATAAAATATTCAGTGCAGTGTAGGAGGAGAAGCTGACAAGGATACTCGCAAACTACCCACATGGAAGAAGAACGGCTAGCTGCGTTGCGCCTTGGGAGGACTCACATTTCCATGTTGGAATTTGGAACCAACCACCCATGCACACCATATTAGTACATTGAGATTGCAGTTCAATTCCAAAACCTACACTTAATTAGCCTTGAGATTTACAGTTATTGATAATTATGTTTAATCCCCAAAGTCCGACTCTTTGCCAACCGGCTTATTCATAATCCTAGATACATCTCTTGTATGTTGCATGTGATTTATATTTGGATATTTTATTGTCTTATTCTCCTTGCAATTCTGTGTCTAGTATTTTTTTTTTGAACTGAGGGTATATCAGAAACAATTTCTCTATCCATAAAGATTAAAATAAGGTATGTGTACGTTTTACCTTTCCCAGACCTCACTTTATGAAATTACACTGTATATATTATTATTGTTGTAGATACATCCCTTGTATTTTGTAGCATGACAAAAATCCACTACTATTAGTTTGATGAAGAAATTGAGATATTAACCATTTCTTGGCTCTAAATTGGATATATTTTCACTCGCTGTCATTTTAAATCATAATATCCCATTTTAATTTATATGATACTTTTCTTTTTAGTCTGTTTCAAAAAGAATGACACGCTTCTATAAATAATTAACTTTGCACTTCCTAGTATTTACCATTAATGGGAAATTTTTATAATACACAAATAATGCTATGACATATTTAAGGCCACGAGTTTCAAAAGTTTTATAACCACACAAATGCTATGACATGTTTCAGACCACAAGTTTCAAAAAAAATTATTTCTCAATTTCTTAAACTCCTTGTCGATTCAAACTATATCACATAAATCGAAACAGGTTGGAGGGAGTAGTATTTGACTAGGCACAACAACAATAACATATCTAATGTAATTCCACGAGCGGGGTCTGGAGAGGGTAGAGTGTACGCAGACCTTATCCTACCTTGACAGGTAGAGAAATTATTTCTGATAGACCCTTGACTCAAGTAAAGCAGAAACAACATCAAGATAGCAAAAAAAAAATTAAAGCAGAAGAGACAATAAGTAGTAATAGAAAACTACGGATAAAAAATATATGAATACTAAAGTAAAAATATAATTAGAAAATGACGGAAATAATACTAATCCAACAAAAAAGGAAAAGACTAGGTACATAGTAATAAATAAAAAGAAAGAAAGATTTTTGATACATATAAAAAATATCCTTAGAACTTATGGTCTTGACAATTCTATGGCTATAACATCATATCTTTAAGAGTAAAATAAAAATGATTACAAAGTTAAATAGTCATGTAAAATAATACTGAAAGGAGGGGAATGTGGGACTCTTAACATAATTAAATGTGTATATAATGATATTAATCATATGTTAGGGGGAATAGATATAATATATAATAAAAGAGATATATGCTGTGGGGAAAAGAAGAGTTGCATGTGCATGGAACCTTTGCTAAGAAAGAAACTCTATTCTTTTCATGCAAGAATGAGAAGGTAGTGTTTGTTCTTATTGTGTTATAATTCCAACGGCTTTGGAAGAAGAGTACGATCATCATTTTTAAATTATCATGACAGCTTTTTAATTTATAAAATTAATCGTAGGTAAATGCAAAAACATTTATTTACATTATAACTTTTTTAGTTAATTTTTGACATATCATCTTTGGGAAAACTTGGATGGCAAGGATCCAATTGATATGATAAAAGTCACTACAAAAAATATGAATTTCCGATTAAAATATTTATATTTGTAGAAGAAAATTTTAAAATATTAGTTGAAAATTCAATTATATAAAAAATATATCACAACATTTAAAATCTAATAATCTATTTTTTTTTATTAAAATCATTTATAAAACTTTTTAGTAAGACAAAGCCATATTTTTCAAGCTAAATGATTCAAAATAGAATGTCACATTAATTAACACAGAAAAAATGTACAAGTACAAGTGTACAAATAACTTTACACTTATTTTCTTCTTTATATTTCCCCTTCCAACCCGGTCACTATCTAAACCCAAAAAAACCACATCACCTAGTGGCAGAGCTATTTACTGTGAAGTGACTCCAATTGAACTCTCTTTGTCGAAAAATTATTATTATATATATATATATATATATATATATATATATATATATATATATATATATATATATATATATATATATATATATTTAACCTTTTAACATAGTATTTTTCATATTCTATTGTTAAAATTTCTGATTCCGTTATTGGTGTCACCACCCCTCCTAAAAAGGTTAGTAAAAATAAAATACAATAAACAAACTTTGTGTGCCACCGTCCCCTAGTTTCTTAAAGTTAAAAGATGATTCATGCCAGATTGTTACAGAGGGCTAGAAATGGCATCTATTATCCCATGCCTAATTATTGCCCCGTAACAAGAATATCTAATTCTTTAATAATCACTTCAGCTCTTTCATACTTCTGACCTCGACTCACCTTGCTTGAAAGTCTTAAGAATACAGCACAGAAAGTGTAGAGAGTACTTTTGTATTTACTGGAAAGAGGATTTTATTTATTTAATGTACTAACTTTTGTAATTTTATATGGATACATAAAGATGTTATGAATCCTACTTTCTGTTTTAGGCAACATTTTATTATTTTGGTTGATACAGTGAAGCAAACGCGTACATTAATCTTTAAAACTTGGTATAAATTTGTTTAATGCTGTTTCCACGCGGAGTCAAAACTAAAGCGCTTTGACAGTTGACACTATATAATTCAATAGAACAAAACAAGTTTTTTCCACTCGTTTTTCCCCTCTACAGTAGAGTTAATAATTGAACTTAAAAGTACCAAAAGAATCATATAAATGTTTAATAATACTTGTAATATCTGATAACATATTACATGGGATGTCAAATGAGCGAGTTAGACTGATTAAATTCATCGCCATGTTATCGTTGGTTATTGGTACGTCATGATAAGTTTGGCACTACTAAAAAATCTCCACTTTCTCACTGAAAAAAGGTTCAGTGACTATTTCTTACTGAATGTCTGCTAAAAAAAATCTAAATAGTAGTATTTTCATCAGGGGAGGCTCAACGAAATTGGTGGCCTAAAGTCAAACGATAATAAGAGGCCTTAAGTTTATGAATAAAATTTATAAAAAAAAAATTCATAAACGATGTTATATGAACCATCTTGTACGACGTATATTGATCGTACAATCATTTATCTAGATTCCACTATTGGAGATAGCTAATTACTCTATTCACAAAGGGTTGTGTAATATATTTCAAAAAAATACTCATTAATCTTATTTATTTTTTATAATCCACATACTCTAATAATATCAATTCATCTACTATTAAGTTTGAACATAATTTCACACATTTGTAATACTTGTCTATTTAATTTAAAGTGAACAATGACTTGATTCACTCTTTGTTTAAAAAAAAAAATCAGTTCTAAGAAAATACTACAAGAGACTTTTTTTTAAAAAGATTATCAATATCGTAATCAAATTATTCATTTTCATTTATACATATTTGTTATGAAATTTGAGTTATTTATCCCAAAAACCTTTATCACATTTCAAAAAATATATTTTCTTAGTAATAATATTTTTCTAATATATAAAATGGGCCCCTTCAATTTGGGGGCCTAAGGCAATTGCCTTAGTTTCCTCCCCTCTGAGCCGGCACTGACTTTCACATGAAAAAATTAGGAAGTTTTTCAGCGGAAACCTATTTTCCATTATGTTTTTTCCCAGTGAGATAGTTCGATGAGAATGAGATGAAAAAATTATGTTTTATAACGCAAATTTTCCACTGGATATCAATGGAAAAAACCTCTAATTCTAATAGTGGAGACATCGAGTTGCGCCGGCAATTGCTCGGATTCACTTGTGTGTAGTTCAGTTCAGCTCAATTTGGTTTCACTTAGAGCTTGAGTTCTGCTGGGAGTATTGCTCAAAACTCAATCAAGCTCAGACTCAACAGAGTCAATCACTATATACTAGGGGAAAAAACAAATTTCCAACGGAAATTTTGTGGCAGAATCCGTCAGAAATTGACTTGTCCGTAATGTAGTAGGAAATTCCTTAATGACGAACCCTTTTCCGACAAGACCTCCGTCGAAAATTTGCATTTTTGGGTGAACTCAACTTGACTTGGTTAGGTAAGAAATCTTCTTACTTGATTATTTTCTTCCAAAATCACAATACATATACTAAAATATAAGTATAATTCTAGATTATAATTACGGTAAGTAATAACTAAAATATACATCTACCATATACATAACTATGACTAAATATATTTGCCTATTCTATCAGGTTAAGTTATATATTTTTTCAAAAATGGGTTCATCTATTTTGCTCGATTAATAATTAAGTAAATTAGTAATTAATTTATATACCAAAGGTAATAATTAATAAGTATAGTTACCAATAAATTTGTAATTTTATACTTCACTATACATAAATACACAGAGTTACACACATCGTGATATTGGTGTTGGGCTTCTTTAAAGATTGGTCTTTAAAAATGAGGTGTGTAGTGTGAATTGGAAAATGGGATGAAATAAAATTGAAGGGAAATGAAATTTGAAAAAGTGATTTTTTTCTCCTAAGAATTGAGAAGAGAGTCTGCTCTGTCGTCACTTGACCCGGCTTTGGATTTGGTCAATTAAATGATAAATTTCTTGGATCAAATTTATTTTTATTTTCTTTATTTTCTTATATTAATTAACACGATATTTAATTTAAATTCACGGAATAAGTTTTTCCCAACAGTCATTTACGAATTGAAAATTCGCGACCAAAGCAACACCTTATTTCCGAGCAAGTACCTTTGCACATGTTAGTTGACTATGAAATTTTCAGAGGCTTCGCCTTATTTCACACACTGAAATCACGGAATTACGCTTTGAAAATTCATCTTCTACATCCCCTCTTACGTGTATCATTTTTTCAAAGAGAAAAGTAAGTGTCGTGTGATTTACTGTCGTTTATTGAGTTCGCTGAAGTTCTGCAATTTTGATTGTCAGTATTGCAGAATAGATTTCATTCTATTATGGAATGAATTAATCTAAACCTTAAGCCATTATGAGAGGATTAAATTCCTTAAAGAAATATAATTTTCTGTGTGCTCGAAACTAATCTCATTTTAAAATTTTCTGATTTTCACTATATAATTTGAATACATAGATAACAATTGGTACTATAATTTCTAAGCCACTTCTTTTTCTTTCCTCGCACCTAATCCATGTTGGGTATTGATATTGGTAAATGGGAAATGATGGAAAGAAAAGTGGGAGTTGTCCCACATCGGTAGTGGAAAGAAAAGTGAGAGTTCCCTCTTGCTTTATAAAATAAGCATTTGTCTCACATCGGTAGTGGAAAGAAAAGTTCTTCTACTTATAAGTAGAAGTACTCCTTCTTGTCGCTAAAGGGTTAAGAAGAGGGTCTCCCCTCGCGCCGTCATCGTCGCTCGGCTTCGGCTTCGGCTTCGGATTCAGATTCAATGATCTGATTGATTGATAATCTTTTTGGACCAAATTTATCCGTTAGTGACCCGGATCCGCTTATCTGACCCGCGACCCATTTTCTTTACCATATTTAAATTTCCCATCAGTTTTTAGTGGCTGTTCAGAAGGGTTGCAAACCTTCAGAAACAGTACTTCCATGGCTATAAATTCGTTTGATTCCTCAGAATTTTACTTACGAATTTTCTGAACAACACAAACTTCTTCTTCTTCTGCACAAATAAATTCTGTGTGATATACTACCGTTGAGTGGTTCGCCGCTACCTGAATTTGGAGTACTACTATTCTGGTAAGATAATCGTTCTATCCTGGGAGGGGATATTCCATCAACCTCGAGTACTGTGAGGGGAATAATTTCCTTAAGGACACACTTTGAACTAAGTGGGCTCGATTATATTCTGAAAAATTATTCTTATTTTTCAACACTGATTCATTTATTTTCGCTATTATTATTTACTGATTTTTTGGAATACAGATTAATAACAATCTTAAGAAAATTATGTTTTTAGATTAATCTGTATTCTGTTTTGGAGACTAAAACCTGTGTGATTTTCTACTCCGTATGAAAGTTCATATTCTGACTTGAACACATAAAAAAAATTCATTGGAATATTAAAGTTCATTCTTGTACAACGATATGAAGAACATAAAAACTTCATCGTTGCTGTATTCTGGTTTGGAGATTAAAACTTGTGTAGTTTTCTACTCCATATGAATATTAGTATTCTGACTCGAAGATATAAAAACTTCATTGGAATACTAAAGTTTCATGATTATACTGTGATTTGAAGAAATAAAATCTTCATCGTTTAAGTCTGTGATTGAATTGTGATTCTGGTTTTATTAACTAAAACAGTTTGTCAATTTGACAGTGACAAACGAATAATGACAATTGAGACTGGAACTACCTCTGCGAATACTGCACCAGCGGTTACTCCTACAACCCGTACCTGCATTGTCACCGGTGAGAAACACTGCGAAGTTCACGGTGCCAACTTTAAAGGATGGCAAAGAAAGAATGTTCTTTTGGCTTACCACCCTTGGTATGCAAAAGTTCACCAGTGAGGACCCTCCCGTGCCTGCCGCCGACATGCATGACAACCAACAGTTCATGGTTACTGAGGCTTGGAAACAGGTTGATTTTTTGTGCAAAGGCTACATTTTGAGTGCCTTAGAAGATGACTTGTACAATGTCTACAGTGCAGTAGAGACTTCCAAAGAACTATGGAGTGCACTTGAAAATAAGTACAAAACTGAAGATGCTTGCTTGAAGAAGTTTGTGGTTGCCAAATTCCTAGACTACAAAATGGTGGATGGAAAAACCGTTGGAACCCAAGTTCAAGAGCTTCAACTTATCTTTCATGACCTTATTGCTGAAGGTATGCTAGTAAATGAAGTGTTCCAAGTGGTTGCAATGATTGAGAAGTTGCCGCCCTCATGGAAAGATTTCAAGAATTATCTTAAGCACAAAAGAAAGGAAATGAAGTTGGAAGATCTTGTGATTCGTCTCAAGATCGAGGAAGATAACAAAACCGCTGAGAAGAGGTACCGTAAGACTTCACCAATTGAAGGGGCAAACATCGTTGAAGATCTTTGCTCACGAAAAAGAACAAGAAAAGGAAGAGGCCTTCTGGAAAGGAGAAGGATTCCAACAAGAAAAAATTCAAGGGCAACTGCTTTAATTGTGGGAAAGCTGGCCACAAAGCCCCAGATTGTCGTCTCCTGAAAAAAAACAAGGGAAAAGGACAAGCCAATATGGTGGAAAAGAATGATGATATGGATGATCTATGTGCAATACTATCGGAGTGCAATTTGGTTGGAAACCCAAAGGAGTGGTGGCTTGATTCTGGTGCCACTCGACATGTTTGTGCTACAAAAGAAGCATTTGCAACCTATGCTCCCGCTGGACCCGAAGAGGTACTATTTATGGGAAATACTGCAACAGCCAAGGTTGAAGGATATGGGAAGATACTTCTGAAGATGACTTCCGGCAAGGTCCTGACTCTCAACAATGTTATGCACGTTCCAACAATTCGGAAGAATTTAGTTTCAGCCGGACTACTCGTCAAAAACGGGTTTAAGTGCGTGTTGGTTAGTGAGAAAATTGTAATAAGTAAAAATGATTTGTTCATAGGAAATGGCTACCTCACCTAGGGCCTTTTCAAACTCAATGTAATGGTTGTTGATAGTATTAATGAAAATTCAGTTTCGTCGTACTTATTGGAGTCAAATAATTTATGGCATGTTCGTTTAGGACATGTCAACTACAAAACTTTGCGCAAATTGATTAATTTAGAAGTATTGCCCAAATTCGAGTGTAATAAATCTAAATGTGAAATCTGTGTTGAATCTAAGTTTGTTATACATCCATATAAGTCTATTGATAGGAATTCAAATCATTTAGACTTAATTCACACAGATATATGTGATATGAAGTCAATACCATCTCGCGGTGGAAAAAAGTATTTTATAACTTTTATTGACGATTACACTCGATATTGTTATGTGTATTTGCTTAATAGTAAGGATGAAGCAATTGATGCATTTAAACAATACAAGAACGAAGTGGAAAATCAATTGAATAAAAAGATAAAAATGATTAGAAGTGATAGGGGTGGAGAGTACGCATCTCCTTTTGCAGAGATATGTTTAGAATATGGAATTATTCATCAAACTACTGCCCCTTACACACCACAATCAAATGGAATTGCGGAAAGGAAAAACCGAACATTAAAGGAAATGATGAATGCCTTACTAATAAGTTCCGGTTTACCGCAAAGGTTGTGGGGGGAAGCTATCCTTACAGCTAACCGAATACTCAACAGGGTGCCCCACAGCAAAACACAATCTATTCCATATGAACTATGGAAAGGAAGAAAACTCAACTTGAAATATTTCAAAGTGTGGGGGTGTTTAGCAAAGGTCCAAGTTCCTTTGCCCAAAAGGGTAAAAATCAGACCAAAAACTGTGGATTGTGTTTTTATTGGCTATGCTACAAACAGCAAAGCTTGTCGGTTTTTGGTTCACAAATCGGACAATCCCGAAATTCATGTTAATATGGTAATTGAATCAGATAATGCTGAATTCTTTGAAAACATTTATCCGTATAAAACTGAATGTGAGTCGTCAAGTGAAAGATCTAAACGACCGCAGGAAGAACCAAAGGAAAATACACCAAGTAAAGAGGATGCAAGGCGTAGCAAACGTCAAAGAACATTTACTTCCTTTGGATCAGATTTTGTGACATTCTTGCTTGAAAATGAGCCTCAAACATTTAAAGCGATGTCTTCTTACGATTCAAGATTTTGAAAATAGGCGATCAATAGTGAGATTGAATCAATTTTGAACAACCATACATGGGAATTGGTTGATCTTCCTCCTGGAAATAAACCTTTAGGATCAAAATGGATTTTTAAAAGGAAAATAAAAGCTGATGGCAATATTGACAAATATAAGGCAAGACTTGTGGTCAAAGGTTATAGACAAAAAGAAGACCTTGATTACTTTGACACATACTCGCCGGTAACAAGAATAACATCTATTCGGGTGTTAGTGGCACTGGCGGCCGTATATGGTCTTGAAATCCATCAAATGGATGTCAAGACAGCTTTCTTAAATGGAAAATTGGAGGAAGAAATTTACATGGAACAACCTGAGGGCTTTGTGGTTCTTGGTAAAGAAAGGAAAGTGTGCAAACTTGTTAAGTCACTTTATGGACTAAAACAAGCACCCAAACAATGGCATGCGAAATTTGACCAAACAATGTTGGCAAATTGATTTAAGATTAATGAGTGTGACAAATGTGTCTACATTAAAAATACTCCAAATCATGAAGTCATTATTTGTTTATATGTTGATGACATGTTGATAATAAGTAGAGATATTACCGATGTAAATGCTACGAAGCGTATGCTGGCTAGAAAATTTGATATGAAAGACTTAGGAGTTGCTGATTTGATCTTTGGCATCAGAATTCATAAAACTCCACAAGGTCTAGCATTATCGCAGTCTCATTTTATTGAAAGAGTACTTGACAAGTTTAAGTATTTAAATTTCAATGTTGCAAAGACTCCAATTGATATAAGTTTTGCACTTCAAAAGAATGAAGGTGAAAATGACTCACAATTGGACTATCCACGAGTTTTGGGAAGTTTGATGTATATTATGAATTGTACACGACCAGATATAGCATGTGTTATAAGCAAGCTGAGTCGATTCACGAGTAATCCCAATCAAACTCATTGGATGGCAATGAAACGAGTCTTGGGATATTTAAAACACACCCAAACCTATGCTTTGCATTATAATAAATATCCCGCAGTAATTGAGGGATATAGTGATGCAAACTGGATCACCGAATCATCTGAAGTTAAATCCACGAGTGGATATATTTTCACTGTTGGTGGAGGAGCAGTGTCTTGGAAATCATCAAAACAGACATGCATCGCCCGCTCTACAATGAAATCTGAATTTATAGCTTTAGACAAGGCCGGTGAAGAAGCTGAATGGATCCGGAATTTCTTAGAAGATATTCCATTCTGGCCCAAACATTTGGCTCCTATATGTATACATTGTGACAGTCAAGCAGCAATAGGTAGGGCAGGAAGCGTAATGTACAAAGGAAAATCTCATGACGAAGACACTATACCGTTAGACAACTCCTCTCTAGTGGCGTTATCACGATTGACTATGTAAAGTCAAGAGATAACGTGGCGGATCCGCTTACAAAAGGCTTATCTAGAGAGGGAGTTAGTAGATCATCAATGGGAATGGGGTTAAGGCCGAGGACAAGTCATCATGACGGTAACTCTACCTAGCAGATTGGAGATCCCAAGAGCTAGGTTCAAGGAGATCAAACAAAGTTGTGACTGACGGTTCAACATTGTCAAATAACTCAACCCATTCTCGGATGAAGACAATGTTCAGAAATAAGGATAAAACCTTATGGCTTGTTAATGAGTTAATAAAGCATTAAGGTTCTTTAATGATTATCTAAATCTGGCAGTGTATGACCAGATAATGTGGCTATAGGACTACATGTTTAGAAATCACTTATGTGAGTGTTAAGTGTAAGTCGCTTTAAAGGGAAATGACAGTGAAGGCCCATTCTCTACGCACTCATGAAACCAGGAAGTATTCATGGCTGAAACGAACACAACCGTGAGAATCATAAACGGTTGAGGGTTGATTGTGTGACTTATGTTGTCTAGGTATACAACAAAGTTCGACGGTTCAAAGATATCAAATCTACCGATTTATCGAGTATATCCGATATAAGTTCACTACGGAAAGTTCAAAGGAAAACCTACTTATCCAGATGCAGTCAATTCTCGCTTGTATATCACACTTGTCCGCGCATTCCTTTATCTTATAGCCATTCCCCATTCATGTGGGGGATTGTTGGGTATTGATATTGGTGAATGGGAAATGATGGAAACAAAAATGGGAGTTGTCCCACATCGGTAGTGGAAAGAAAAGTGGGAGTTCCCTCTTGCTTTATAAAATAAGCATTTGTCCCACATCGATAGTGGAAAGAAAAGTTCTTCTACTTATAAGTAGAAGTACTCCTTCTTGTCGCTAAAGGGTTAAGAAGAGGGTCTCCCCTCGCGCCGTCATCGTCGCTCGGCTTCGGCTCGGCTTCGGATTCGGATTTGGATTCGGTCAAATGATCTGATTGATTGATAATCTTTTTGGACCAAATTTTCTTTAATTTTTAATTATTATTTAATTAAATTAATTAACTTATCCAATCCTATCTGTTAGTGACCCGGATCCGCTTGTCTGACCCGCGACCCATTTCTTTACCACATTTAAATTTTCCACCAGTTTTTAGTGGCTGTTCAGAAGGGTTGCAAACCTTCAGAAACAGTACTTCCATGGCTATAAATTCGTTTGATTCCTCAGAATTTTACTTACGAATTTTCTGAACAACACAAACTTCTTCTTCTTCTGCACAAATAAATTCTGTGTGATATACTGCCGTTGAGTGGTTCGCCGTTACCTGAATTTGGAGTACTACTATTCTGGTAAGATAATCATTCTATCCTGGGAGGGGATATTCCATCAACCTCGAGTACTGTGAGGGGAATAATCTCCTTAAGGACACACTTTGAACTAAGTGGGCTCGATTATATTCTGAAAAATTATTCTTATTTTTCAACATTGATTCTGTTTATTTTCAGTTATTATTATTTACTAATTTTTTGGAATACAGATTATTAACAATCCACTTTTTGCATCCCCATTATCGAATATCTTAGACGTGCTATTGATTTATATTACTAGAATCAAATCAAAGATTGTTGATGTTGGATCGTAGAATATTTATTTTGCTAAGAATTTTTTTTATTGTAAATGATAAAATATGTATCACAAGTTCGAAGGACTATACCTTAGTTGGTTTACACGCACGCCAAAGTAATCTTTGACAGATATTCCATCAAAAATGCATTATCCGAAAATGTATTTGGGATTTTTCAAAAGAGAAATGAGATTTTTGGGGCGATTTTATTATTTATTTTTCAGTAGCCACGAAAAAGTAACTTTTTTGGTGGCAACTCACAAAAGATCATTTTTTTTCTTTTGATGTTCTTGAATTTTCAAAGATATTTCACATGTGAAGTAGTCCATAAAATATCCATAAACAGTCCTTCCAGAACTTAGATTTTTAATTTTTGTATTAGCAAGCTTTTTAATATCTCTTCTTTGAGTTAGGAGAATCACCGCCACAAAATGGCCATAAAATCTAGTCAACTAATTTCAAATGGAAATCGATCTTGCATATGCAATCCATACTTACTTATTTAATACGTTAGAGAATTATATTGAGTGATAACTGATAATTAACTCACTAATAATTGCGCTTTTCTTTTTTCATTATAAAAGTATAAGGTTTGATTCACATTAGATCCTTTTCTTTTTCTTTCTTCAACATCAAGGTATTTCTCTCACCTCTTCTTTCTTTCCAATCGGGGCGTATGGATAGTATAAGCTATAAATAATTCTGTATATGGATGAAAAATTACTAAATATTAGAAATATTACATTTCGAATCACGTAACTCAAATGATCAGCGAGTTCAGTTGCATCCCCAATCTATAAAGTTTAAATTCTAAATCTACTAGAGACATATATTTGTTTTGAGGCAAATATTATTGGACTTTGTTTAACACCTTATTGAAAGAAATAATTCCTTGATTATTCTCATTGATGAAGAGGTATTTATATACAATTTACAATCCCTAATTATGGAAAATCTTATTCCTACTATAACAATAAATTTTAATTATATATGTACAAGAATCCTACAACTATGGTAAATTTGTACAACAAAGTTGGGTGCAATTTGGTTTCGATTTCCCGTGGTATACACACGAGTATATTTCTGTCACACCCATGATCATAGCGAGGCGGTTGTCATCTGTGAGACTGTCCCTAAAATCTTCAAATAAAACCAAGGGAAGACCCTTAGTAAATATGTCTGCAATCTGGTATCGCGAAGGGACATGGAGGACGCGTACTTGTCCACGAGCTACCTTTTCTCGAACAAAGTGTATGTTCATCTCAATATATTTTGTGCGCTGATGTTGGACCGAATTTCTAGAAAGATAGATTGCACTCACATTATCACAGTATACCAAGGTAGCCCTCTGAATAGAAAAATATAATTCTAGTAGAAGATTACGTAGCCAACATGACTCAGATACAATATTGGCTACCTCTCGATACTCGGCCTCCGCACTGGATAGTGATAAAGTAGCCTGGCGCTTTGCCGACCAATAGATCAAGTTATCGCCAAGGAACATACATTAACCAGATATCGAACGTCTGGTATCTGGACAGCCACCCCAATCAGCATCTGTATATGACACAAGAGTAGAGACCGAGGACAGATATAAATGCAATCCAAAATCAAGTGTGCCATGTATGTATCAGATAATACGTTTGAGTGCATGCATGTGCTCAATCCGCGGATCATTCATAAATAAACACACCTGTTGTACTACATACGTAATATCTGGTCTTGTGAAAGTCAGATACTGAAAAGCTCCTATAAGACTATGATACTGGGTGGGATCCTCGTATGGTGTGCTAGACGTAGTAGCTTGGGTTTGGTATCCACCGGAGTAGAAGTAGAGTTACATGATGACATGCCAACTCTCTCAATAATCTCTGTCGCATACTTTTTCTGTGATAAAAATAAACCAACTACATGACGACTGTAATGCCCAAAAAATAGCTCAAGGGACCCAAGTCCTTCATAACAAATTCTGAACTGAGAAGGGACATGATAGACTTGCGTAGATTATCAGACGAGATAGTCAATATTATATCATCAACATATAACAATATGTATGCTAGAGAAGTATCACGATGATAGATGAACAGAGAATGATCAGATCTGCTGTGATAAAACCCAATAGTAGACACATAATCTGCAAACCTTTTATACTAAGCCCGTGGGGCCTGCTTAAGCCCATACAAGGACTTTTTCAGCAAACAGACATAATGAGGATAATTGGGGTCCCTAAAACCCAAGGGCTGATGCATGTAAACTGTCTCCTTAAGATCATCGTGTAAGAAAGCATCTTTTACATCCAGCTGGTGAATGAGCCATGCTTTCGAGAGAGCTAGACTGAGCATAGTGCGAATGGTTGCCGGTTTGACCATCGGACTAAATGTCTCTACACAATCCACGCTAACCTGTTGCGTTTTACCATAACCTACAAGACGGACCTTATGTCTCTCAAAAGAACCGTTAGAATTTTCTTTATGAGTAAAAATCCACATAGACAGAATAATATTAACACCAGGTGGACGGAGCACCAACTCCCACATCTTATTTTCAATAAAAGCATTATATTCGTCATCCATGACCAATTTCCAATTCGGGTCATGAAGGGCAGACATCGGGTTACGAGGTAGGGGAGATTTAGTGACATTAGAATTAAGATTAAAATGTCATTTCGATTTTAAAATCCCCCTTTGGCTACGAGTAACAGGCCCTTGACTCGAGGTAGAAGTGGACGGGATTGGGGAAATTATTTGGTTGGCAGCGGACTGGACAGCAGGCAGTGGGCCTGTTGGTCCAATAAAGAGACGAGAAACTGGAACTGCAAGTGGGCCGAGAAGCCGGGTCAGTACCGATATCGGTACTGGGATGAGACATCGGTCCACTACTGAGACTATGTGGGCCAGACGATGCTAGACCAGGACAATGTGGGCCTGCTTGCCCAATAAGGGGATGAGAAACTGGAACTGCATCAGAACTGGCAGTGGGTCGAGAAGATGGGTCAGTACTGATATCGGTACTGGGCCAAGACATCGGTCCACTACTGAGACCATGTGGGCCAGACGACGCTGGACCAAGACAATATGGGCCAGGAAGCAGTGGGCCTGCTGGCGGATTCGATTCACGAGACATTTCAGATAAATGGTGGATAATATACGGTGAGATCCCATAATCTAAAAAATTATACGAACTAGACACGGAACTACTCAATTTAGCAAACAGAAATTGGGACTCATAAAAAATAACATAGCGACTAATTATGATTTTGTTAGAGGATAAATCATAACATTTGTAATCACGATGATTAGATGGATAACCCAAAAACACACACGCGGTAGAGAGGGCTTGAAGTTTGTTAATTGCAGTAGACGAAAAAAGTGGATAGCATAAACACCCAAACACCCTAAGATAAGAATACGAAGGATTTTTATTGTAAAGAATTTTAAGTGCGGATTGATATGCTAAGCCTTTAAGAGGGAGGATGTTAAGTAGATATGTAGTCATTTGCAATGCATGATGCCAAAAAGAAGGTGGTAATGACGCATGAGCTAGAAAGGTACGAACAATATTATTTATGGAACAAATTTTTCTCTCGGCCTTCCCATTTTTTGAGGACGTATGTGGACAAGAAAATCGAAAAGATATGCCATTAGTGTCACAAAACTCTCGAAACGGTCCATTATTATATTCCATGTCATTATCACATTGAATATTTTTAATTTCCTGTTTGAATTGGGTACGAATGAATGCTCTAAATTTTAAGAATGTGGAAAATACTTGAGACTTTTTAGATAATGGAAAGGTCCACAAAAAATTAGAATAATCATCCAAAAATAAGACATAATAACGATGGCCCAAAGAACTTAAAAAATGAGATGTCCATAAATCACTATGAATAATGTCAAAAGGCATCAATGTACGAGAAGTAGAGGCTATAAACGGTAATCTAACATGTTTTCCTAATGAACAAGAAGGACAAAGTGGAGTACTACGTGTACCCTTACAAGCAATAAAATATTTTTATGCAGAGAAAACATAATAGATGACCCCGGATGACCCAAACGTGCATGCCACAAGAAATGAGAAAGAGATGCAAATGTAGAAGGAGTGGCTTGACTCGTTGAAATGGTGGTGATTGGATAAAGTTCTCCCATACTATTGCATCTCATTAGAGGTATCCCTGTCTTGAAATCCTTCACAGAAAATCCAAACAGATCAAAATTAACAGAAACTCAATTATCAATGGTGAATTTTCGGACAGACACCAAATTTTTAATTAAGTTAGAGGCATGAAGAATATTTTTCAAGAAGAGAGGTGGATGTGGGGGAGACAAATTTGTATGACCATAACCGCGAATTTGAATTGAGTTGTCATTACCAACAATAATGCCACGATTATTGCTCAAATTGAAATAAGACGAGAGACTACCTTGTGCGAACGTCATATGAGAAATGGCTCTGGTGTTCATGTATCAATTTGCGTTCGGGGGATTAATCCAAGTGTATGCATTGCGGCCTTAATATCCATAGGTGTCGGGACCGGACCTGGGCCTGCAGTAGTGAAGGCCTGCTAAGGCCGAGGCCCAAACAGGTCTTCCTGCTGCCCTGGCCCAACATTGGATCGTGATGCATTATACTGGACCGGCAAACTAGGCCTGGAAGCTGACTGGAATTGGGCCCCATTTCCATGATATGGCGTCGATTGAAAATAAAGGTTGTTGGGCCAATGACCACTGGTCCAGCCCCACGGCTGCGGCCAGTTGGCCTGCGGTCCATTGTTCCGAGCACCATTGCTGCCGCCGCCACTGTTCCGGCCACCGCCGCCGCTGTCGTTACCACCGCGACTGCCTCCGCGGTTCTTGCCATTATTTTTTCGATTTTGACCCTTTTTTCTGCCACCGTTGTTGACACCCAATTTTGTCCCATCTTTTATGATTTTATTCGTAATTTTTAATATTTTTGACACTTTCAAAATAATTTTAAAATATAGGCATATATGTGTATATTCTCTTATTATTATTATTATTCGCATATTTTATATCATTTGCATTTTTTTCATAATCATAAGTTTTGTCCGAAAATTCTATGTTATTTTATTCTCGCAAAATTGCATCGCATTTCCTTTATTAAGCATTAAACATTTATAAATATTATATTTTTTATCACATCGTTCGCTTATTTTAAATAATTCACATCTTTTACAAAAATATATATATATAAATATGTTTTAATAATAAACCCCTTTTTATATTTTAAATCCATAACCTTTTTTTATTATTTCCTAACCCAAAACAATTTCTAACCCATTTTCATTTTCCCAACCCAATACAAATTCTACCCAAACAAACAAGCCCAAACTCCCAATTAAATTCCTTTATACCCGGCCCAAAGCAGAAGCCCAACAACCATCTTTAATCTCCCCTCACCCAAAACAATTAAAACCACAACCCAACTCCCTCAATCCACACCCCAACCAGAAGCAAAGCCCATTGAATCGGCTGACACCATGACCCAAACTCCCCAATTAAATCCCCCAAATTCCCAGCCAAGCGGACCCGGTGATTCCCCAACCGTCGACCCAAGACCCATTCTCCGAAACCGAACCGAACCATTACGACCCGACTCCACACCCTTTCTTTAAACCCAGCGCCCAAAGCCGCAACCCGAAAAAAACAAAACAAAAGAAAAAACCGAAAACCCTAACCCCCTCGTCAAATCGCGACCGCGCCCCATGCCCCCGACCCCACTCAGGTCACCTCGCCCCTGCCACCACCGACCCCTGACACCACCAACCCCCTCTGTTACGCCGACACCCGAAAATCCGCGACCCATGCCCCTCAAATCCGCGATTTTGGCTCCTTTATTTTGAATTTCAAACTCGTTTTTTAGGGGGAATCCACCTATAAATACCCCATTGTTGTTCTTCATTTTGGGAGGAGATGGAACAGATTTTTGAGAGGATTTTCAAAGGAATTTTCGGAGGATTTTTGGAAAACGATTCAATATATAAATATTTGTTGTGTTCTTGATTTCAAACATTTGCCTTCCTTGTTATTCAAGAATCAAGTCCGAAAAGGTTTGTTCTCCACTTTTGATTCTCTGATTTCGACACATGATTCTCGGGATTAGATCGACTATTAGATCATTGACCGGGTTTGGGTATTATTTTGAATTCTTGCATCTTTATATTCCTATATGTTAGTTATCTGAATTAGTGAATATCTGATTTGGGTTGAATTTTGATTCGGTCATCAACTGACCGGATCAGACTCGACCAGTTTGGGTAACATTTCGTAATTCTTGCATCTTTATATTCTGTATGTTGGTTATCCGAATTGGTGAATATCGATTTTGGGTTGAATTTACGATTCGTCGGGTCAGCGACTTCGGGTAAGTCGACGGTTTGGGTAACATTTCAAAACTCTTGCATTTCATATTTATGTATGTTGGTCATCTGAATTTGATGTTAAAATCTGATTCGGGTTTGGACCACTGATTCGGGTTTGGACCACTGATTCGGGTTTGGACCACTAATTCGGGTCGGGTCAGCGACCTTGGTCGAATCGACCGGTTTGGAAGTAACATTTTTTGAATTCTTGCATTTATTTTCTTGTTATTGGTTATCTGAATTTGGTGTTAAAAATCGGATTCGGGTTTGGACCAACGGGTCGAATTGGTCGACGGTTTAGGTAACATTTTACCGAATTCTTGCATTTCATTTTCTTATTATTAGTTATCTGAATTTGGTGTTGAAATCGATTCGAGTTTGGATCAACGATCGGGTCAGATCACTGACCGGTCGGGTTGACCGATTGAACATTTTGAATTCTTGCATTTCGTATTCTTGTTCTTGGTTATCACGAAAATTAGTCTTTGAAATCGATTTGAGGTTTGAATCAACGGGTCAAAGTGACCGATTTGAATATTTCGAATTTGAACTCGGGTCGGATATTTTAAGCGCTCAACGCTCGTTTCTTTGGCACGCTTTTTCTTGTTTTATTAATATCGCATTAAGGCCAATGAAATTGAATTGAGGCAGCTTTTCTTTTCGTTTCGCTTCTCTGTTTTTAGTTTAAGCTGTTTTAGACATCCAGGCAATTGAGATATATTATTGTTTTATTAAGTTCTTGTTTTAAATTTCTTAAAGCGGATATCATTGTTTTCATTTTTGAACAAAATACCGCCCGCTTTGCTCGGTCTTTGTTTCATTTTGATTCATTGCTCAGTTTGATTCTGTTTTTCAATTTCTTGTTTTAAATATCTTTGCCACCGGATATCACTGTTTTCTTGTTTCAATGTTTTAAAATAAACATCGCGTCTTTCTTTTTTGGAAATTGCCTGCATGTTCTTTTTTTTTTCGCTCTTTACGCTCTTTGCTTCGCCACTCTTTGCTATCAAGCTTCTTGCTTAGATTTAATTTCTTTGATTTGAACACGATACTACTGCCGAGAAAAAATGTCAAAGTCGATTTTGAGGCCTCCACATTGCAAAGGCGGAAATATAACCACGAGCAATGATGAAGACTTAAACCTTTTATCCGAGATCAACATGTTTAGTAGGCGAGGTGACTAAAATAACCAACAAGTTATATATTCGCGAATGACGTGATTATAGTGATCTTTTTCTATTTCACCGAGAGACCAACACGTTTAGTAGGCTGAGGCAAATCAAAATAAACTACATTAGTCATATGTTTGCACCACGTGATTGGAATGTTCTTTTCAAAATTTAAAGTTCTGAGCCCTCCGCGATCAAAACATTCAACTGTTTTGAATACGGATATGAAGTTATTTGTATTTAAGCTGTTTCTAACCGTTTGTTCTTGACTTGCGAGGGATTAAAGTAAATAAAGGCAATTATTCCTCGGAGTTTATTTATTTTATTTCTTTCTTTAAATTCAGCTTTTATCCCGCTTTGTATTGTAATATTATTTATCGCACTTATGTAACTATTGAAATGCTTAGAATAGGCAAACTTAGGATTAATTCATAGGAGTAGTTTAAGATTTGAAACCAGTAAGCTAGCTTATTTATTTGTAGGCTCGGTTAAATTCAAACTTAGAAATCCTTACGCTGAAGTTACTTATTTTAGGCTCGATTCACAGCGTATTCAAGATTTTCAAAACAACTTTTGTCATCTTTTATTTGCTTTATTAATCATAGAATAAGTTTATCTTTTGTCAATTTACAATTCATTGATTCCCAAAATTTTACTTCTTTGGCATTATAAATAAATTGTTTACTATCAATTGTCAAAAACATATTTTCAACTCTACATGTATTTCTCTTTAGATATCATATAAATGCATATTTTGAAAAAATCTCTACATTTATCTATCTTTTAAAATGCATCTTTTTTATTAATTATTTGCGAGCGCCTTTTAACTTCATGCTTCAAACATGCATTTTTCTAGCAATAATTAACTTTGGTTTGACCGGATAACCGCAAGTTAAGCGGATCTTAAGGATGCCTAACCCTTCCCTTTAGGATAATAAAGAATCCTTACCTAGAATCTCGCTAGTTTATGAGACCTTAAAATTGGAGTTTACATTGCGGCACTTAGTTTAATATTTAGGTGTCCTAATTCATAGTAAAAATAATTAGGTGGCGACTCCTCAACCCTTTTTGCGGGAATCACGGACACGTCCAGCTCGCTTTGACCGAGCGGTCGAAAAGCGAGTAGCGCGCCGCAATCAATGCGGTTTGGCTTAAATTTTTGAAGAATGAGTGAGGGTCGTGTGATGTAGCCATCATGATAACAGAATTTGCTCTGGTAGCCGCTTTCTTAGCCAAATCGGCCTCTTCTAACGTGAGCATGGAACGAACTTGATAAAATGATGGGAGATGATTACTTTGACGAAGCAGTGTCCCAACTCCATTACAGGCCTCAGATAGGCCTGAAACCATCTGAAGAACAAGACGATCATTAGTAACGGGTGCACCAACGTTTCAGAGTTGATCCTCCAATTCCTTCATCCTTTTACAATAAGCTGAGACGTTCGAAAAATCTTCCATGTTGACATGGAAAAATTCCTGCTCAAGAGTGACAACACAGGAATTTTTGTTATCTTGGAATATATCACGCACCCTATTCTAAGTGTCCATCGCCGTAGCGTCGGGTTCAATAATCATCTACAAGATGTCTTCAGAGATAGTGGAATAAATCCACTAGAGAACGGTAGCATCAAAGGTTGTCCATAACGTAGGATCATCCTCGGGGGGTAGGCACCTTCTCATTGCCAGTTATCGAGGGGATGATGTGATGGAGGAATTGATGCGAGCGTGCGTGAACCTTGAATAATTTTGTCCACGTCGTGTATTGGACTTTTTCCATCTCAAGAACAATATAAAGATCTCAAGAACAATAAAGATGTGGTTCTTGATGTTGGAGACTGTAAGGATAGGATGAAACATGTTCTTTGACGTAGACATAACGAAAGAACAATAGGTGAATTAGGGATTTGAAAGAAAATTTGGGAAGAGATGAAGAAATTGCACGGAAACCGAGACTGAGAAAGGGAAGCGGAATTGTCTTTGTGAGAAGGTATTTTAGCCCTAGACTTCTAATACCATGAAAGAAATAATCCCTTGATTATTCTCATTGATGAAGATGTATTTATATACAATTTACAATCCCTAATTATGGAAAATCCTATTCCTATTATAACAATAAATCCTAATTATACTTGTACAAGAATCCTACAACTATGGTAAATTTGTACAACAAAGTTGGGTGCAATTTGGTTTCGGTTTCCCATGGTATACACACGGGTATATTTATGTATCATAGTTGTAGGATTCTTGTACAAGTATAATTAGACTTTATTATTATGGTAGGAATATGATTTTCCATAATTAGGAATTGTAAATTGTATATAAATATTTCTTCATCATTGAGAATAATGAAGAGATCAGCTATTGGGCAACTATTGTGTAGTGCAAGAAATTAAAAACAAGACGTGTCATATATGTGAAAAGTTTGAATTATTAAAATGATTAGGGTGGAGAATATTTTGCAACTGAACGTTCTTCAAGTGCTGAACGATCGTAAGTAATTTTGATGTGTAGGACATTAGATTCTCCACTATTAACAATTGATCAAGATTCTTAAGCCAAAACAAAACCAACAAAACGACTAATTTGGTAAGTAGACCTAATGTTAGAAAATAAAAGGTATCTCAGAATGAAGTATCCTTCGTAAACTAGAAAGAATTTTCTTTTGCACTTTATAAGAAATTATTTTTAATAGGCTTGTAAAGAACTAGAAAAAGGGTGGACCCGTGGACTTGAGAAATAGGCACGAAGGCAAAAGTGGTGGATTGCCCCTGCAAGCTAGATATATGTGAAGTCTAATCCAAATCTGATTGTTTAGTCAATGTAACGTTCCAAACGTCTCACCTACGTACATATTCACAAATTCGCTCCTCTGAAAAAGTCACCAACACAGAAAATATTCTCCTTCTTTCTTTGTTCATTAGCTGGTTGTCTGTGACAGTATATTTATGTTTTAGAGACAATCTGTATTAGGACAAATATATTTTATACACATTCATATTATTATTAATGGAGATTAATATTTTGGCATTTGTAATTATTGAATTATTATTTGATTGTTTGTAATTATTCATTAATATGCATCCATTGAGCTTACGTTGTCATTAATAAAGTGAGATATTAATGATAGAGCGTAACTCTTAAAATAGCCTCGACTAATGATCATCGACAATGGGATATCGATGATATGTGATAAGTCGATATGTGGTCTGCATCACATCCTTATAGGATGTAGTATGTCTCACCTGCTACGAGTAATGGTTACTCGTGATGGATACATGGATACTTTGGAAGTATTGGTATACCCTGCTGATATATTGTTTGTTATACTTGTCTAAAGTATGATCAGCGTGTGGGAGATAGAAGTCCTTAGACTTGAGGTCAATACGCGTCTTGTCTACAAAGTAATGTACTTTGATCCCGTCCTAAGCTCAAATGCCTTATAGGTTGAGATACGGCTTGTATTGGGTACATTACGATGTGGATTGAAGATAGTAGTTGAGACAAGATTAGGATTCATTCCTCGGATGTATATTTGAGAGAACACTCGGATTCTCAGTGATATTAGGTTGACTAAGTCGTTGGCCAACGCAATAGACATATTTAAAATATGGTCTAGTTGTCAACTAATATAGATGAGATACAATGATTAAGTCATTTGGATAGACACTTGACAAATCCTAAGCTTGATCGGGTCGTGAATGAACGAATTTTATCTTACCACATAAATGTTAAGTTTACTGGATTCGTGTAAACGTACTTCACATATTGAGTTCGTCTTCCGGCGCTGTCTAGGAGTTCCGTGTAGACCTTAATTTGATTAATATCGATATGAGAAGGCATGTAGGGTCACACTATGTCGGTTGTCCGTTTCGATCTAAGGATGTATTGAGAGAGTAATTAAAATGTTCGATTTGGAATCGAGACATTTAAATGAATAATGATTATTTTAATTAAGTCAAAATTGGATTTTGGATTTAATTAAGAATGTACGAAAAATAAAGTCGAGCGTCGCGGCGCCTCTGCCTCAATTTTTGGGCTAGGCCCAAGGTCAAACCCTAATCCGATTTTGACCTATTTTTCAACTATAATAGAGGCATTCACCTCATTATTCAACACATCAATTCTGAAAAATATTCTAAGCCTTAGAGACTTAGAATCAAATACTCTCGAACCTCTGCCGAATTTTCTAGCTTTCCGAAAGAGAAGTACATTGAAGCTTAGAGTTTGCAATCGGAAGGGCAACCGCGTGTGCACCTTATAGTAGATAAAGATTCCAGATTATTATAACTTGTAAGTAAATGTTTTATGTTACAAGTTTCATTGTTATATAATCATACCAGAACTTATTGTTGGGGTAAGTACGAAACAAAACTTTTAAACTTCTGTTGTGTCTTACTTATGTGTTTTGAACCCAACAAAATCCTATAGTTTGCTACTAAATTATTATTTGTTGTTTCTGCTTCTAGTTTATACTAGGAGAACGGAATCCTGAACAATACACTTATTCTAGACGAAATATCCTTAAGAACAGTATCATTGACGACACCTCAAGCTTGAAAAGAATTTCAGTGATTATGTCTCGAACAATCTTTGCAACACCTAGTTCGTTATTGTTTACATGCTTAGTAGCTCTAGAACATGATTCAGATTCCCAACCAATTTTTCTAGGCACTTTTTTATTGAGAATTACGAATAATCATTTCCTTCTTTCCATGGTGTAGAAGCCCTAAACAATGTTAATTTTAAAAACAAAGTTGGAGTTAACATATTAATAAGTTAAATCTATTCTTATATCATGTGATTTGAGCATTAACAAAACACAAGTTGGTACCTAAATCATTTGCCATGTTTTAATTATAGAAGCCATGGTCAAAGACACAAGAAAAGGAGGGGGAAAAGACAAAAGATCAATTTATTCTTTTGTAAATTAAAACTTGATACACTTATAATTGGCATTGACCATGGAATTAAGTACATGTGTGAGAGCACATAATTAATTTGCATCATTCTTTGCACATTCAATTGAGGCAGTTTTTCCAATAATGAGATTCAGTTAATGAGGTCAATTGCTAGGATTTGAATGAATGAAGACTTGTTTTCTACTAAGTCAAATATCTATTAACCCTTTCAATTATGTTAGCCATTATCTAGGGAATACACAAAAATCTTTTCTTGTTTTTATCAACTCCCTTAAGATATTCATTTTGTCCTCAATTTTGAGGTTACCTCTGTTTGCACATCTTATATGTTGTTTCAAGAGGATTAATGAAAAGAGAAGAATATAACTTAGAAAAAAATAGGCAATAATGAGCTTCATTTTTTCTCTATTTTTGTCTTTCTTTTATGCATATGTTCTATATATTTGCCAATTTGATTAATCTTGATTTGAGTAGGAGGGATAAAACGCTTACTATTAAAAAACAATTTCAATATTTTGAAATCACGAACTCAAGAACTGTAGTTAAGGAATGAAAGACCATTTATCACATCTGACTACACCCTTTGGTGGCGACTTTATGATTTATTTGTGTCAGATATTTACACCAAATCATATTAATTACCATAAATCAAAACATAAGATGGAAAATGTGTATTAATTAGGTAACTTACCGGTAACAAACATATGTTTATATCAAACTAATGAAGTAAATCTTAGCAGTTAAAAATTAAAGTGAAAAATACATAGTACTTAACCATGATCTAGCGATATTTATGTTTGTAAAATAACATATTTTGTATTTATTGATTTGATATAAATATGTTATGCATATAAATTTTACAGTATTAAATAACTATGTCTATTTAGATTTATATATGAGAAAATATTTATTGAATTGAAGTAAATACTAAGTGTCTGAAAAATTTTTACCGTGCCTTTACTGTGTACTCCTTTTAGGTCTTTCGACCTAATTTTTAGGGTTGATACCTATAAAGGCTACAGTAATTATTACTATGAAGCAAATATTCGACAAAAAAAAAGTACTAAAATCTTGGTCGTTGTATGATGGATTTTTCCTTTTATAGAACTGTCATATCACACTATAGTACAATATAATTGACGATCAAAATATAAGTTTGAGACCGCGTTTGCCTTTTTTTTTTTTTTTTTTTTGATAATCCAGGTCTCCAGGCTTGCGCCTGACTACGTCCTGGAGGTAATAGCACCGGTCCTTCAACACTATTACCAGGTAAATCGCGGGATGTGCTCCGGTGGCCAGTTTTCTGGGAACGTACAACTGATCAATGAGACAAGGTCAAATTCTCCAACATGCAGAGTTTCTTCGTGCTTGCGGGGAATCGAACCCACGTTGTCCCATGCCAGAGCGCCTTATAGCGCCCAGGCTTTGCCACTGGACTATGTCCCGGAGGACCCGCGTTTGCCATTATTCATCTAACACATTATTTTTCCAGTAAATTATAAACTCTGATATATAAAGCTTTGTGCTCGAGACTAATCAAATTAAAAGAAAAAATAGTACTGAAAATGTAAGGGAAAAAAATGTTTTGAGTTATGCCACAAAATTAAGATCCAAAAGACGTTTATCAATAAATTTATTTGTAATAATCCAAAATTAGAAGAGGTCTTAATTATGTCTTTTGCTTCATCCATTTAACTCCCTCGCTTGTGAAAGAGAGGCCCTCTCTGAGCTAAATCAATCCCGCACAGATGAAGATTGTATTTAGCATCATTGAATCTTTGTTTTTTTGGATATTTAACTGTATCAGTAGGAGAATTTTCTTTATATAATCAATATAACCTAATAACATCCCGCAATTTAAACCATTAACATATTATGTTAGGAAAAAAATATCAGATTTTGTGTGATGTCATGACCAAAATGGAATATCCTTCACTATTTTACTAAAAATGGAACGAAATGATCTGGTTTTGTTCCTCGGTTGAAAAGAGATGTCTTGAGCAATCAGAGAAGCACTTTGATAAACAGATTTGATCTTTGACCGATTCAATGTTGGTATTAGTATTTGTTCTATTATACAACAAAGATCACATTTTTTTCACTTCGTTCAAATAATAGTTATCGGAATTCTTCTGTTTCTCAATATGATCTCTATCATCATCTCTATTCCCCTTATCAATTCTCCTATCCTATTTAAGTCTATCAATATCAAGTTCAAGTAAGCTCAGTTGGTCAGAGTAAATGACTGAAACTCCTACTGTCAATGGTTCTAATCCACTTTTAAGCAGGCAAAAAGTCCAGTTGTAGTGGGGAGCCTTTTTGGCAGTAGGGGTTGGGTTAGCTTGTTTGAGGCACATTGAAAAACATTATTTTAAAGATTTACCTAATTATTTTATAAGTGACTCAATTATAAATATTTTTTATATTATCAATGCGTACTAAAACTCTTTCATTTTAATCAAAATAAAAGTTCCACTTCTTTTATTTTTTCTCCTTTTTCTTACAAATTAAATAGTCATAAGATGGACTTTGTCATAAATGCTGCTGAACAATACCATCATGGAATAACTTGTTTTTCAGTCATTTTTTCTCATCGTGTCTTGAATCTCTTAACAGTTCATTGAATTAAGTTGATACAAAGCAACATTAGATTTCTAACTTTGTTATGAAGCCATTTCTACATTTCATGTTCAAAGGACAAGTTTTCACTGGTCTTTAGTTAATCTAACATGTCTCGATCCAAAGAACCTAAATAAACTCTCGTTAGATTCAATTTAATATCCCAAGAACATTTTGCCCCACAACCAATAAATAAATAGATTATAAGTTAATAAAATATTAGTATTCACTTGTGTGATTGTACTATAAGATTATATATTCTAATGCAACTAACTCCATAACTGTAATAACTGAAACCATTAAAATATTTGTATATTTATATCATGTGGTAAGTCAAATTAAATGTCCGTAAAATAAGATATTAGGGGAATCAATTAGAAAACATGGGAATTCATGTGATCACATGACCCTGAGAAGAGTTCTTCTGCAGCTAATTAAAATTAATTAACTTTTAAGTTATTGTGACAACAATATCCCATTTGGAATTAATTTATTTTAGTTATTTGTCTTATGTGAGGAGAAGAGTTAGATCTCTAATTTAGTTTTTTCTTTTCTTTTTTTGTGTGTGCTAATTACGATTGATTTTCAGGTGAGAATAAATAGTTATCCTAAGTCCTATCAATTATGAGTTACCATGCAAAGATGCTAATTAAATGTAGGAATGATCACTTTATCCCGAACAAATTGAGTCCAAACTTGAATGTGCACTCATTCGTTTCCTTATCGATTCCCAAGCAATTTTTAGATTAAATATCTCGTTACGGTTTTTTCCATCTTTCGATATAGCAGTGTCCAAATCTGACATCTTTATTTCTTCTTGAGCAGGGTCCTATAGAACCACAATACGGTTTAGACTAGCTAGGTCAAGTTGAGTCATTCTGCTAGTACAATTAGTTTCAAGCCCCATTTAGAATTAGAATAATTTACTTTCTATTTTCAAGAGGTAAAGGACTAAAAAAGATTTTGTATCCACCACCCATAGTGATAATTAGATTTTGTTGAGTTTTGAGATACTAGAAGTTTGAAGAAGGTAACATAATTGAGATGCTCAGTTGGGAATTATATGAAGGTATATAAAGAAAAACTATATGAAATACATGTTAAAAAATCTTTATTAGACAAATAAATCTCAGAATGAAATCCAAAATCATTCTAGGACCACATAAATACGCAACAAAATTATAAAGAATTAAGTCAAGTACTGTGTTAATTAATATTCTCATTCATAGATGCTGATCACGCATTAATTGTAACAAATGATGATTTGTTTAGAGAATCTTAAGATTTTAAATTCCATGTCATTTCGATACACTCTTAATAGATTTACATTTTGCATTTCTTTGAATACTCCTTTTTTCACTTTCCCCGAATTCCTTAGTTGATTTGGATGGTGAAAGTTATAGATACATCTTCTAGTTGATCAAAACTTATTTTCAATTTTGAACATATATATCTAAAACCTTAGACATACATGTTTGCAGCTTAGCTTGCCGGCCGGAAGTTCGCTTACACAAGAAAATTTGTCTAACTTCAGGCAAAACCTCGGACACAAGTTTTGCAACTTCGGACGCATATAGAAGTTGTTGTTGGGATACAATTATTGTAGGGAACATGAAGTAAGTAACTATTACAATAGTATAAAGGATAAACAAACTATTACAATAGAACTGGAAATCAAAACCTTACAAACTGATTTGTGTGATTTGCTGAGTCGAGTGATGACACTCTGTCTTTAAGACAAGATTGCCCTGTATATCTCCTTTTACGGTGTTGAGCAATAGTCTCCCAAGATACAACAACAATTTGAATAAGTGAGCAAAGTAAACTCAAGTGTTACTCTTGAAGAACTTTGAGTATAGTGACTTTGCTAGAAAGGAAGATTATGAAATCAAAAAATCTGGAGAATTCTCTAAGTGTTGAGTGTAGTGTGTTTCAATTGAGCAAAAGGCCTCAATTTATAGTGTAAGTAGAAGACCCCTCAACTAGCCAATTAAAGGCCTTCAATAGCCATGTAATTGCACTTGATTGAGGGGTTACATTCAACCAAATAATGGATGAATTCATGTGGCAAGTAATGGAGAATCAATGCTCCTAAACCATCCTAAACGTCTGATTTTTCCAACTTCCCGTCGCAGCATTCTGCCTCCGAAGCGTTGGGGTGCTGTGAATCAGCGTCGCGGCTCCAGTAGCTGACCAGCCAATTTGCGCCGCGGCGCTCCGGCGTCACGGCCCTTCACGGCTCCGCGGCGATTTCTGACTCGTTTCATTTTACACTTTGTACACTTCTTCCTTCATTTACCAACGTGGAATACTTTGTCATTTGGCCAATAACCGTCCATATTTCTATGTCTCAAATGTATTACATACGTACCAATATCTCTTTCACTAATGAAATTTGCGATACTTGGCACTACGTGTGCACGTGTGTGGAAACGACGTTTTCGGCATGCGGGCCCAATAGTTCGAGTCATAAATTAATGGGATATACTTATTTCCACATTTAGTAAATTTACAACAATCCCCTCTTGAAAGAGATTTTGGCGCACACACCCCTCTTGAAAGAGATTTTGGCGCACACACATGATGCATTTTCTAGCAATCTTCCAGCGGACCGATGTTACATCTGGATAGGTAGCATACGCTTTAAACCTTTCATAATTGAATACCATTGGACTTACTTGCTACGCGGTGAACGTGATGTCTTGAACCGTCAGTGTTTAATGTAAGCCAAGTCAACGGTACCAACACAACAACTTCATTTACTTAGTTCTTCGTAATGTTTTGTCCGTTGTGGCCGTGGACACTTCTTGGATTCTTAAGTGCGTTCATTTGAGGCGGCATGTCCTCGCACTTAAATATATGGTCTCCTACAAGGTATCTTGCTATACCCCACTTTACAAGTGTTAGGAACCATTAAAAATTTCCCCAAACCTAACCTCAACCGGTAAGGATCATTAAAGATTTTGGAAACTTAACATTCACCCATACTGCAGATAGCACTTATAGTCTATCACGGGAATGACTTTGGATTTGGTGTTTCTCTATAGAAATCACTATCCGAAGTGCTCATGCTTCCACTGAAGCGATCAACTGAACCTTTACAGCTTAGTTTTCCCATTGAACCTAATTCATGGGATCTCCAGTCAGTAAGGTTGGGTTACCACTGTATCAGTCCTTATACTTTGGGTTTTAAGCTCATTCCCCTAGACAGGCAGAACATCTGATCCTTAGGTAAGCCCTTTGTCAGTGGGTCAGCTATGTTATCCTTTGATTTTATGTAATCAATGGATATTATACCCGTGGTGATCAGCTGCCTAACGGTCTTATGCCTCCGTCGAATATGACAAGACTTACCATTGTACATAGCATTATGTGCCCTTCCTAGAGCCGACTGGCTGTCGCAGTGGATCATTACAGAAGGTACGGATTTGTTCCAGCAAGGAACATCCTCTAAGAAGTCGTGAAGCCACTCAACTTCTTTTCCTGCTTTGTCTAAAGCGATAAACTCTGATTCCATCGTGGAACGGGTGATGCAAGTTTGCTTAGAGGATCTCCAAGACACAGCCCCACCACCAATTGTAAATATATACCCACTGGTGGACTTGGTGTTCTCTATATCAGATATCTAGTTTGCATCATTGTACCCCTCTAGTACAACTGGATATCTCGAATAATGCAACTCGTAAGTTAGCGTGTATTTCAGGTATTGAAGTACCCGATTCAACGCCTTCTAGTGATCATCACTCGGATTACGGGTTAACCTAGCCAACTTGTTGACTGCATAAGCAATATCAGGTCTAGTGCAGTTGGTTATGTACATCAAACTACCGATCACCTGTGCATATCGCTCCTGTATATGGGTGCACCACGATTTTTATCAAGTTTTTTATTTCTATCCATTGGTGACTTTATAGGCGAACTGTCTAACATCTCGAACTTTCTCAAAACATCCTCGATGTAGTGAGACTGAGATAAGACCAGTCCGTCAGACGTCTTAGAGATTTTATCCCTAAGATGACATCTGCGATACACATATCCTTCATGTCGAAGCATTGTTTCAACATGTTCTTAGTCTCTAAGATTACCCTAGGACTGCTTCATGTGATCAACATGTAATCTACGTATAGGCATATCATGACGAATGAGTCAGAGTTACCTTTAATGTAGACACATTTATCACACTCATTAATGGCGAAACCCTTCGATAGTAGAGTACTATCAAAAAAAATTTGTCATTGCTTCAGGGCTTGTTTCAGCCCGTACAGAGATTTGACAAGTCGACAAACTTTCTTCTCTTGCCTTTGAACCACATACCCCTCGGGTTGGTCCATATAAATTTCTTCTTCCAAATCACCATTTATGAATGTTGTCTTTACATCCATTTGATGTATCTCAAGGTCATGCAACGCTGCGATCGCAATGAATACTCGTATGGACGTCATCCGAGATACCGGGGAGTACGTGTCAAAGTAGTCAAGACCTTCTTTCTGCCGATAGCCCTTGACTACCAACATGGCCTTGTACTTATCTATAGACCCATCTGCGTTATACTTCCGTTTGAGTATCCATTTACAACCCAACGATTTATTTCCCGGAGAAAGATCAACTAACTTCCAAGTATGGTTATGCAGAATAGAGCCTATTTCACTCTCAATAGCTTCTTTCTAGAGCGGTGCCTTTAGAGTTGACAATGCTTCAGCAATTATCCTTGGTTCATCATCAACCATATAAGCTACAAATTCAGGATTGAATGATTTATCCTTTTTGGCCCTTTTACATCGCCTTAGTTCCATCTCTGGAGTCTCCAAGTTCTGAGAATCTGGAACACTAGATTTCGGACGTTCAGCCACCTCAAGATCTGCTAGATCTGAACCATCTAGATCCGGGCCGTCAATGACTCCCGATTCCTGAGAGTTTTGTTCATAACTTCGTTTGCGGGAGGTTATGTCTTTTTTCTTTCTAGGAAAGGTACCTTCAAAGAATTGAGCATTCCTTGATTCCAAGATTGTACCCCCGTGGATATCTAGAATATCTGACTTATGCACTAAGAAGCGATAAGCACTACTGTTATTTGCATATTCGATGAATATGCAATCTACAATCTTAGGCCCAATCTTGACCTGTTTTGGCTTGGGTACTTCAACCTTTGCCAGACAACCCCACATCTTTAAATATTTATAGGTGAGTTTCTTTCCCTTCCATGATTCAGATGGAGTTTTGTCTTTACCCTTATGTGGGACTCTGTTAAGAATCATATTAGCGGTAAGGACAGCTTCTCCCCACATGTTTTGGGGAAGACCAAAATTGATGAGCAAGGCATTCATCATTTCCTTCAATGTGCGGTTCTTACGTTCCGCCACACCGTTCGATTGAGGTGAGTATGGATTCATCGTTTGATGAACAATGCCTTCTTGGGCACAATATTCCTCAAATGGCGCTACATATTCTCCCCTTCTATCGCTACGACTGGATTTAATCCGCATGCTTAGTTGGTTCTCAACTTCTGTTTTGTAACGTCGGAACGCTTCAAAGGCTTCATCCTTACTTTTCAACAAGTAAATGTAACAATACCTTGTGCTATCATCAATGAATGTCACAAAGTACTTGTTCTCCCCTCTAGTTTATGCAAACTTCAAATCACATATATATGTGTGAATAAGTTCTAGAGGAGCGGTATTCCTTTCGACGGATCGAAAAGGAAGTTTTGTGAGTTTTGCCTCTACGCACACCTCACACTTATGTTGAGAGTTTACGTCGATAGACAGCAATAACTCCATCTTTACCAACCTTTGGATGGACTTGTAGTTGACATGTCCTAATCTATGATGCCATAAATTAGAGGACTCAAGCAAGTAAGATGAAGAGGCTTCAATATTATTGCTTTTACATAATACAGACATGGTGTTCGCTTTGAAGAGGCCTTCACATACGAATCCACTTCCCACAAATGTTCTATTCTTAGTGACTACAAATTTATTGAACTCAAACACTAGCCTAAAACCAGCATTAACCAATAAAGGACCTGGAATTAAATTTCTTCTAAACTCAGGAACATGCATCACTTCCTTCAGAGTGAGCTCATTTCCAGAAGTCATCTTCAGGACTACCTTTCCTACCCCCATCACGTCAGAGGAAGCGTTGTTGCGCATGAACATCTTCTTGTTTGTAACCGGTGTATAAGTGGAGAAGGCATCTCTGTTGGAACAGATGTGTCTTGTAGCACCTGTGTCCATCCACCATTGCATAGGATTCTCAACCAGGTTTGCTTCTAGCACCACCGCTGAGAACTCCTCAATCATGTAGTCCAGAAACTGGTCCTTGACAACGTTAACCTGAGCCTTGCCCTTAGCCTTGGCCTTCTCTTATTGCTCAGTCTTGAGCTTGCGGCAGTCCTTGATCATATGACCAGGTTTCCCACAGTGGTGACAGTTTCCTTTGAACTTCTCCACTGCTTGGGTCTTGCCGTCTTTCTGGAACTTGCGCTTCTTGTTTAGGTTCCCTTTGGCCTCAGCCAGATTTACCTTTGCCTCAGCGGGTTGTTTACCCCTAGGCAAGGTCTTCTTATTATCTTCCTGAATTTGAAGTTTGATAATAAGTTTTTCAAAGGTCATCTCCTTTGTCTTGAGCTTTAAGTAGCTCATAAACTCATTCCACGAAGGAGGTAACTTTTCAATCAGTGATGCAACCAGAAACTGCTCGTTTGGCTTCATACCTTCCAAATCCAGGTGATGTAAAATCATTTGGAATTCCTTGACTTGGACATCACTGTCTTACTATCCACCATTTGAAATTTCAGAAATTTCCCAACGATGAATTTCTTAGTACCTGTATCTTGTGCGTTGTACTTCTTTTGTAGCTTCTCCCACAACTCTTTGGCAGTGCCAACGGTGCAATACACCGAGTAGAGAGGGTCTGACAAGCAGTTCAATATGTAATTCTTACACATGAAATCACTATGACTCCATGCATCAAGAACCATCTTCATGCCATTAATGACATGGATACCTAGGCCCACTTCAACCATTTCAGAAGGCGAAGGGTCCATTTCATCTCCAGCTTGTGGAGGATCTTCTATTAGGAAACGTGTCATTCCCATAACAGTCAGATAGAATAGCATCTTCTGTTGCCATCTCTAGAAGTTTGAGCCCATGAACTTTTCAGGGCATTCATGGTGAAATCTAGCGGGTGGAGGAACGTCAACGTTCCCTTGAGCGGCAGTAAAGGCGTTGGATGAGCCTTGAACAACCGAAAAGGCATTAGGGGTGCCTTGAGCAGTGGGGAAGGCAGAGGGATTGCCTTGAGTAGCAGCAGCAGAATCAGAAGCAGATTGATCTCTTCCAGTCATCTTTCTAACTTAGTTACTTACAACAAAATCTTGTCTTAAAATTGTTGGGATACAATTATTGTAGGGAACGGGAAGTAAGTAATTATTACAATAGTAGAAAGGATAAACAAACTATTACAATAGAACTGGAAATCAAAACCTTACAAACTGCTTTGTGTGATTTGTTGAGTCGAGTGATGACACTCTGTCTTTAAGATAAGATTTCCCCGTATATCTCCTTTTACGGTGTTGATCAATAGTCTCCCAAGATACAACAGCAACTTCAACAAGTGAGCAAAGGAAACTCAAGTGTTACTCTTGAAGAACTTTGAGTATAGTGACTTTGCTAGAGAGGAAGAATATGAAATCAGAAAATCTGGAGAATTCTCTAAGTGTTGAGTGTAGTGTGTTTCAATTGAGCAAAAGGCCTCAATTTATAGTGTAAGTAGAAGAGACCTCAACTAGACAAATAAAGGCCTTCAATAGCCATGTAATTGCACTTGATTGAGGGGTTACATTCAGTCAAATAATGGCTGAATTCATGTGCCAAGTAATGGAGAATCAATGCTCCTAAACCGGCCCAAACGTCAGATTTTTCCAACCTCTCGTCGCAGCATTTTGCCTCCGAAGCGTCGCGGCGCTATGAATCAGCGCCGCGGCTCCGACGGTTGTGGCACCGCGGCCCTTCACGGCTCCGCGACGATTTTCGACTCGTTTCATTTTACACTTTGTACACTTCTTCCTTCATTTACCAACGTGGAATACTTTGTCATTTGGTCAATAACCGTCCATAATTCTATGTCTCAAACGTATTACATACGTACCAATATCTCTTTCACTAATGAAATTTGCGATACTTGGCACTACATGTGCACGTGTGTGGAAACGACGTTTCCGACATGCGGGCCCAATAGTTCGAGTCATAAATTAATGGGATATTCTTATTTCCACATTTAGTAAATTTCCAACAGTTGTTTCCGAAGTGGCTAAACTTATAAAAAATTATAAACTTCGGCTATGATCGGATATCATTTGTCCACAAACGGATCAAAGAAGGATCCAGTCATAGGCCAGATCGTATATCGTTTGTCCACAAACAAAACAAAAAGAAAGATAGATTTAGGTCTGCGTACACTTCATCCTCCTCATATCACACTTGTGTGATTATGCTAAATGGGTTGTTATCTTAGTGGTGGTAGGAAAAAAATTAGTACAATACCAAATTTATGGTCAAAATATTAGTTTGACTAAGAAACATAAAAACTTAAAATCTGAAAAATCTAATGCATCTGAATTCTTGAGAGTTGTAGAAATAGATTGTTAGAAAATGAATAAAGTGGCATATAAATTGAAATTGAAGCGGATGCAGTATTACGAGCTAGTAATTTTTTTCATCGAAATAATAAAGAGATAGTATCTGAAAGATGTTATCAAAGAAACTAAAGTTTTCTTTATTTTACGTATTTAGTCAAAGAATAAATTTGTGTACCCTCAAAATGCAAGTTATAATTACATCGAGAATAAGAAATCAAATCTTTAAATTATTTCTTATTTATTTCAATGAAAAATAAGAACGACGAAAAACATAAACATGTGTATAACTAGGTCAAAGGTAATACACAAGTGAGTAGTGATCATGATATTTTGATTTTTCGGGAGACATTGTTCATCCAAAAAGAGCAAAAAGGTTTATTAGTGTAATGCTGCAATTCTTTTTAAATTACTGGTTTGTTAACAATAAATTATCTCAACTAATTAAATGCTACAATACAACCATGTAAAAATTCGAGTAATACTTCTACACCTTAACAGTAATTATTGTGATAGTAAAAACTTCAAATTCGTTAAGTACCAAAAACACACTAAAGGACCAAATTTAAGTTAATTACTTTCTTTTTGTGGACAGACATGAAAAGAAAATAGAGAGTTAAGTGAGAATCAAACTTTATACATTATAGATGTAAAACATAATGAGCTCTTACTCGATTCTTTGAATATGAAAAAATACTATAATAATATGTGCATGTATGTACATTCCTAGGTATATATATGTAAATTTATAAAAATGAGATTTGAAAGAAAAGTACTAGAATAATGGATTTAAAATTACAGTACGAATTATCAAAACAAAATTAGAACTAAAGTGATTCTAAAGTTATAGATCTCCTTGATTATGAAACATACAAAATAAGCGCAGAGTTGGATTACGCGGCCCAATTGAAAGAATGGGCTGCTGGTCCAATTCTGCAGTGGAAGGATAACGTACGTATGTCATGTAGTTTTTGTTTTTTCTGTGGGGCGTAGGCCTTCCAAAAGATAACGAAGGCGTGCAAAGGTTTCCTCGGGTCGGATGGAGATTGGCCCTCGAGTGCAAAAGTAGAAGGGAGCTTAACTGCAAGACCCCTTCAACCTCGCCCGTGATTATTTTGGTGTTTATAGTGTAGTTCCCTCCTCTTGATTCCTCGGTGTGAATCCTTGTCCAATATCTCAATTATAACAAATAGAGGTGTTCAAAGTTGATGGAACAATCGATTCAAACCAAAGTCGATACGATTAAATAAATCGATAATTTTTTATTTGATTTGATTTTGTTTTAGATATTAAAAACCGGCAATTGTTAATTTTGTAAAATTTGAAAGAAAAAAATTGAATCGAATCGACAAATACTATATACAAATTTTATGTAACTATTTATATTGTTAACTCAATCTTTCTTGATGATATTGAACAAGATGGTTATTTTACTTGCTTCTATCATATTTGAGAAAAAAATCTAACTAAATCGAACGGTGAACATTCCTAATTGCAAAAATATTTCATGCCGGGGAACTATAACTCTTTCAACTATTTTTTGGTTGTTTAGCTTAAGGTTTAATTGCTAATTTGAAGTAAAACATCAAATTTGCTAGTATAAAAGTGTATTTGATTTAGCTAAAATTTAGTTTAAAATCACAAGATTCAAAAGTCTTTTTTACTTTCTTAAACTTTACGCACAATCAAAGTAAGACAAACAAATTAAAATGGAAAAAGTAACATTTATTTAATAGATTCTTTAAGAATAAAAACTTAATTCCTTACGTCTTTGTGTGATGCGTTATTCATTGATTCCACTCTTCCAAAATTTTATTAGTGGAATAACTTTGTAAACTGTAAAAACATGTTAGTAATAACTAACTCTGCAGTGGCACTGATTATGTAAAACATTAAAATCTGTTGAAGTACCAAAAACGAATAAAGACCAGAAAGAAGAAAAAAAAACTGTACCACTATCTCCCAACCAAATTATTTGTATAGTGAAATATTTCAATTTTTTTTATAAGACTGAGGTTAACAATTCGAGCTATAAGTGGTCTAAAAAGGCTATCTCAAGGTATGAAATTGCTTCATCAACATCCTTTTGAAATCACCAATTAAGGATCCTTCACGCTTGATTAGATATATACATTTTCAACCCTAAAAACGAACTCTCATGATAGAGAAGCTTTTTACTCTTTTTAATGGACTTATCCTGCACGAATCTGAATTACTCGAACCAGTAACTTCAAAATACCAAATGCCCAAAGAAGAAAAATATATTTTTTATCTAACTAGCAGTAAATACCATAACTAAATGGGTCGTTTGGTAAGAGGGATAAGTTATCCCATGTAGATGGGATTGGGTGGGATAAGATGGGATAACTTATCACCCTCTATGTGGGATAACTTATCCTACCTTTTATCCCATGTACATGAGATTGGGTGAGATACCAAAAAAATTACCACCAACCAAAACATGGAATTAATTCCAATTTCATGGGACTAATCCAATCACATCCTATCCTCCTACGAAACGACCCTGAGTGTTAATGAATTATCCAAGGCCAGGTACTAAAAGAAGTGACTGTTCGACTGTTGGTTAAGAAAAATATTGGTTTTATTAAAAGTAATGGTTCGTAATAAGTCTCTAAAATTGACACTTTATACAAAAGGAATGGAAAAAAACCATCTCTAGAACAAAGAGGCCCCCACAAAAGATTAAAATAAATTAAATAAGTAGAAAACTAATGGAATTCTGGTGCCTAAGTACATACAAAGGACGGCCAAAATCATATTTTTGATATTGGCCTTTTGAAGCCTCAGTTTTCAACAATACAACATAACGAACACAATGATAAAAGATATAAACATCACTTCCACAGAAAAAAAATCATTTGAACCTTTTTCTTCCTCATGATTGACAACAAAACACATCTTGGAGTACATCAAGTAGACATCCCCAAATCTTTTGTTGTCTTTGATCTTCATTACAACATTTGATAATTGAATCCTTGTAAACAACGCGATCATGCTTTATTGCCAAAACTGTCAGAAAAACGGCTATTCCATCTTTCAATATGCCTCTTAGATACAATTTGTTTCTTCTGGGAGAAAAGAATGGAGTGTGTGTACACCATGGATAATATACAAAATCCGGACTCCGTCTGGCTACCAAAATTACAGGGCTGGAGAGGAGCAGAAACTAACTTTTCGAAGAAAACACTCATTATTGTACTCTTATGGAGATGAAAGAAGCTTGCTGGTTCGTCGCCTTGATGGCCCTCCAGGAAATAGTTTCATGATCCATCCCAATACCCGTTCCACCACCTGATTCAAAGGAGAAGCAAAAAAATGAAAAGATGATAAGAAAATGAAAGATCACAGCAACCGCTAAACTAATCTACTGGATACTATCAGCTTGGTGATATGCACCACATGCAAGCAGGGGCAAGAGCTAGGGGGGTGCACCAGAAAGTCACTCTGTATATACAAGGTCAAAATTATTCTTTTATGTATAATAGTATATGTTGAATTCCCTTGCTTCTTTATATTATGAATCCCCTTAGTAAAATCCTAGTCCGATGCTAATGATGCATAAGTATACATGCTTGACTTCACCAGCAGACACTATGTTTTAGTGATATTTCACATGCACTCAGTAAAGGATATTTGGAAAGACAAGTTTAAAAGTCACTAGAAAATTTGAGTTTTATGCCACTACAAAGGAAACAAAGCAATAATTAAAGCTTCCAAATACTTGTTGCTTTTAAAAATCTATATTTTCTAAGTTGTATATCCAGGAGAAAGAGTCGAGTTCAAACTCAAGTCTTTCTTAGCTTTGTTATAATCAACGCAGTGTACTGTTTGACACAGATAAATTTTCAACAAGGAATTCTAGAGTATAAAGGCCTTGCATTTATTAGAGCGGTGTTCCATCTCACTGAAACTTGAAGTGCAGAACAATTAAAACTGAAAGATAGAGAGACAACAAAAGATCTTAAGGCTGGCATTTTATTAGCATACAAAATGCAGTATTCGAAGTCATATCAATTAAAGGCTTTCAGAGCAACATATGTCAAGTTACCTCATCTCCTTCATCAGCATACGCCATATTGTCATGTACAGACACTGCATCTGGTTGTCTTGCTTGGCTGTTATCATTTGCCATGCTTTGAGCAGTTAAAAGCTCCAATCTTTGTGTTTGGGCTTCAAGCTTCCGAGTTAAGTCCTTGTTTAACTCCTTTACACCCAAAAGGAACAGAAAAGAAAATCAACCAAGACGATTATAAAGAGAGAATTATTAGTATCCATCTTCAAACTAGCTGTAAAGCTCAAGAAAGCTTATGCGAGGAGACTTCTATTGCAGACACTAGTGGATAACAAAGGGAAAAAAAGAAAGGAATCCAAAGTTCAGGCGAAGATTTTAACCAAAAAAAAGTGAAAAGCAGATTTGAATAGTATTGCTGTCTAGCGCATCAGTTCAAGTTACCTTCAACGTAGAGCACTGAGATGATTCAACTGACAGGGCTTTTGTCAATTCTTCTTTCTCCAAGGCTAACTGTAACCATTCCAAGTAGTGTAAATGTTTTAGTTATTAGGTAGTAAAAACGCCTTATTTTCTTAAGGGAGCAAAGCAAAGACAAAGGGACGAAATTAGAGGGAGTAGAAAGTGATCAGTCTCAAGGATATCATGCTACCTCAGAAATTAATGTATTAATGTTTTGGATCATCCTAATCTGATCTGGAGGAATGGCCAGTGACAAACTCTCAAGACTAAACTGCTCAAAATCGGGCAGAGAAGAGGTGGTGGGGCCATCAGTACCAACCAAATTAGTGTCATTTATGGTACTACTCGTGATATTATCTTTACCTGAATGGACACAAGTTGAATTCTATGAATACAACAACAACAACAACAACAACATACCCAGTAAAATCTCACAATGTGGGGTCTGGGGAGGGTAGAATGTACGCAGTAATTTGAGAAATCTGAAATACATACGGAGATCCTCTGTAGAAGTTGATACATCTATTTTCGTAGGCATATTCCTGCTAGGATCAACTGACTTTCCATTACCAGAAGCTTTTAGAAATTTGGACTGCAAGAGCTTCTTTTCTGTTGAGAAGAAGAAAATTGGCAAAAAGAGAAGAATCAAGCTTATGGAAGAAAAAATGGCCTCACAACATATATTAAATAGAAGGTGGGAAGGATATTGACAGCTCAAGATCACTTCAAGAGTCACAAAAGATTATTTAATAAAAACAATTATGAAATAATAACTTCTGCAGCATTTTCCCCAGCAGACTAGGAAGTGATAGAGCCATAAAGCTTTAAAAGTTACAAGGTTAAAGTCTTAGATCTTTTTGCATCAGAGAATTCCGACCATGAATTATAGGAAATTTTGTTTTGGGGAGCAAAAAGGATGACAAATCAATCTTTTCATGTGGTAGGACACCATCTGGATGCTAATAATCATATAAAAGACAAGCTTTACTAGAATGAGGGAGAAGATGAATCTTTTGAACTCCAGCATGATGAAATTATCTACTGACAAAAAAAGTGCGTGTAGTTCAATGGTCCTTCCCTCAATGGCTCTAAGGAGCTCGGCTGCTATAACTTATCAGAGAAAAGAAGCCAGGATACCATAAACAAACTAAATGAATGTTTTGTAGCATAACAAACACTCGTTTTTGGTACTCAGAAGCTGCTCTTTGGAGTCCTATAGACTCTCTGGAAAAATGCTTGCATGAGAATTTGTATGATACGTCCAGTCCAAACCTTTAAGCAATTAAATTATTTTTGGTATGGCCTGACAGAAAAAGTGTTTACCCATATTTCTCTTAAGCGCAAGAAAAAACTGGGATATAACAACTAGAATATCACAAACAATTAAGAAATCTGAAACTGTTTTGCCAACGGAAAAGGCAGTATTACATACTTATTGAACCGAGTGTAAGTTGGATGCTTTTATCAAGACTGAGATGTCTATTTAAGAAAGTTTAAGGCAGTGAAAATAGAAAAAGACTTGTGAAAAAGACACGGCTTATGTGTCCTTGCAGATGCATGTTGAAGTCCGGCTGAAAAACGGAACCGCCTTTTCTCTGGGCACAAGCAGATATAGCCATATCTTACCTTCTTTTAAAGCATCAATTGTTGAATGCAGATCTTGACGATCTTTTTCAAGGCTAGAAATTTTCTTCCTGCAAAAAGATTGAGAGTTGAATGAGATAAATACACATCCCAACAGAAATCTAGAGGTTAATGACAATGGGAATAAGATTCAACTTTTTTATTCTGATATTCATTCATCCACATTCAATTCATGCTAAAACTTTTATGCCAATACAGATTAGTATGAGATCGTTTACAAGCAGCTCCCAGATATGATTTCCAACTATTTACTTTCAGGGGCCACAAATATTTTATAAGTATCATAACTAAAAGCAATACATTCTGCTACCATTTGGCACATCCTTTTCATATTCATCAAACAATTTGTACTTCCATCTACCAAGAAGCTACTAAATCACAACTCACCTCCCTCTTAATACAAAACAAAAGAAGCATGCCCACTCAAAAAGGGTGGGTGTCCAAAGGAAAGGAGGAAGAAAAATGGAGAACAGATGAAAAGGATAACTATAACCAGAACAGAATTATGTGGGAACATGACGGCCTTGATTAATTTACAGTCAAGCCTCGAACATACTTGAAAGAAGACATTTCATCTTGTGACTTCTCCAATTCTTTCTCCAGTTTAAGCTCATTAGATCTTAGACGAAGTGCCTACAAAATATTTTAGACAGAGAAATATAAAGAGCTAAAAGATAATCTATTGCATAAACAAATTAAAAAAGAAAAAAGATCTGTCAAATAAAACGGTCTCAACCAATTATCAATAAGATGTTTTTTTCTCAAACAGAACGGGAAAAGATAAAAAGAAAAGAGCTGGCACAAAAGTGACGGTTCAGATTTAACTGGCAAAGATTCTATATCTACAGGAAAGAAACACGAAAAAGGAAAAGAGGGAAAAAGAAAAAAGAAACATCCACTTAACTAAAAGGAACGAGAAAAAAGAACACACTGGTTTGACATCTCAATCACCCAAGACTAGCATTATTACTCCAAGTAACTATTACTTATTAACTTTATCCTTGGACAATCAGAAAGCTGGACAAAGAGACCAGATCTCCCACGAACTACTTTTGTATTATATGTGACAACTTTGAAAAGACATCATCTTCAAGTACTTGGTAAAATAAGTGTAAACAAATCAGTAAAATAATGCAAACTGTCTCGCAGACATCAGGAGAAGCCAATTTGTATTTTCTTTCCAGTTACATAACAATCAATTTCTTTGACAGCGAACTAATGTTTTTTCATACAACAAATGTGAAGTACAAGAACAGTGTATATTTGCAAGAAATGCTGTAACCATTTTAAACTGAATAAGTATTAAGTGACTAGACACCCGATGTGTCTGGTAAGTCAAAAATACTCCAGACATCAGGCTCCACTTAAACAGCTAAGTTTAGTTTTACATTGAACAAATCCGACTTATAACTTAAAACTAAACAATTGGTGGTGAATACACAAAGTCTATAATTCCTTATTTCACGGATCAATATGGTCAACTTATTTATACACCATGACATTCACTAATTATAATTTAAAAATGTAAATGACATTACACTAATTCAATCTATGATATATGGTAATTAAGTTAAACAACTTTCAATATTTTATCTGAACCAGTAACAAAGAGGATAACACACATGTATTAAAATCAATTTAAAGTCACCATATCCCTGACAAAATAATTTTGGTATAGACATTCCTGAGAAATTATTTGGGTCAACAGAAGGGAATACCACAGTTAATTACCTTCTCTTCGAAGCCAATCACTTCAGACGCCAACAACTTGGCGCGCTCATCAGCAGCATTACATTCCAATTGTACATTTGTATATTCCATTTTCACGGCTTCAAGTTCACCCTGGTTGCATTGAATTCAACCAAGTAAGCAAATCATATACATCACATTAAAGTATTACTGAAAGCTACTGACTCATTCAGCCATCTGATTACAGAAATTGATGGAAAGAAAAAAAAGTGACTTTTCCATCTATAGATGACACAACTCATCTAAACTAACTCCAATAAATAAAATTAGTACATCATATGGTTCCATAAACCTCGTCCAAACGATCCTAGATATATCTGTAATTGGAGTTTAGATGATCAAATACGTTTTTTGATAAGCAAGATGATCAAATACATTCTTCAACAGGATTTTATAAAAAAGTATGTGTCTAGACAAAATTTAAATCAGGTGAACCAATCATAATCAGTTAGAGTATCCGTTACCATTTGCCAGACCAAAAGTCAGACAATGAGATGGTAAAAATGAAGCCAGACCAAAGAAAGGACGGAACCAAGGACTAAGGTTTGATTATGAACAAATCTTCCAAGAGAGAAATTTGAGTAAAGAAACTAACAAATTGATAAAGACTCCCTCGGGTTAATTTTATATGGTGGTCTTGACTGGGAAAATAGGTTAAGAAAGAAAGACTTACCAAAAGTACCCTTAGAACTTGTGAACTTAAACATCACATAACACTTCTATGGCTTATGAAAGAATGTCAATACGGGTAAAATGAAAGTTTAAAATAAAAAGGTTTTCCAAATATAGAAAGGTGTCATCTTTTAGAACATATTCCCTCCGTCTCATTTATGTGTCTTAGTTTGACTAGGGATGGAGTTTAAGAGAGTAAGGGGAGTTTTGAATCTTGTGGTTTAAACTAAAGATGTGTGTAGTGTACAAAAATTCCCTTAAATCTTGTGCTCTTAAACATGCCGTACGGGATGTTGGAGATAATGTGTTGCTAAATATAGAAAGTGGCATTCGTTTTTAAGTAGACTAAAAAGGAAAGTAAGACACATAAGTAGTACATTGCATACTCCAAAGTAAGGAAAAAATAAGCAGGATGTAAAGAAATGGAAGATTTAGATAATCAGTATGTATTGCTTCACCTTCTAACTTTACATAAAAGTTAGCAAATCATGTTTATTTAGAAGACAGTGAACGTCTTTCAACTAGTTCTCTTCCAGTCATTATAGTGCCAGATGCTAATTTTTTACGATGTCACATCAACAATCCCAAAACAAATTGATCAGTAATACTTCTTGATAACTCAAACAGAACAAAACAAAAACTTTAAAAGGTGTCCAGATGAGAAATAAATGAAGTCCTTACAAAATTGATAAATAAATGCAAGTCATGGAAACAACTTCCAAAAGTCCGACATTTAAAATATGCTGCAGAAACAGAACATATAGAAGTGCCACAAGAGTTTAAAAAGGGAAAATGCAGATTAGGTAATATGGTATAGCTGGGGATAAGCGAGCAAGATTGTACAAACCAGGTGAGCTTTAATCTCCTCCTGCAACTTCTCCATCTCAGCTTTAAGTTGGCCGACAAAACTTCCCTGCAAAAGAAATACAGCAGTTCACTTTTATAACGACACATCACTATCAAAAGTGTTGAGAATTTCAAGGAGAGGTCCACCATATGAACAGGTCATCTAAATCTATAGAAAAATAAGAAACAAAAAACACACATAAGAACTAAGGCACAAACTCAACCAAGAAAAGGGAGAATGTAACTCATATATTGATGTGGACTCCTACTTAGTGTTGCATGCCTAGGAGGGTGGCGCGCTTTGGATGCGGAGGAGCTATTAGCGTCCATCTTTTTTCAAATTTTATGATCAACACTTGATAACACCTTTTAATTTTTACAGGTGACTAAGTAACTGCTCAGTAATTTAACACAGGTCCTTCAAAACCACCTGCCACACCATGTCAATCCAGCAGGATTTAGGTGTGATTGTGGGTTACATATAGGATTTGGCACTGTACTCCTATTCGTATCCTAGAACTTTAAGATTTAAATGATGATGAATCTGATTTCTAAATTCACAGCCATATTGGACATCCGTGTCCATCTTCATGTAACTTAGCTACTCAAATCAAAACCTAAACAGGGACCAAGTGCCCGACTAGTGCATCGGTACCGGTAACTCTGTCCACAGGGATTGGATAGAAGGGACTCAATGAACACTTTAAACATAAAGACAGGAACTAAATTTACTAGTTATTCTATGTTAGTACCTAACGCTGTTACAAGAAGACACTATTCCTTTGATAATGAATTTTGGATTGACAACAAAAATGCAGAAAATAATTATTGTACAATCATCATCAGAAAAGAGCTGACATATAATAATGCTGACCGGCTGTATAAGGGAGAATCAGAACTTTTGTTTTGCCAACAGTTAATTTGAGTTGTTAAAAAGCTTCTCTCATTGGGTTTGGAACCAACATGGCCTATGTACCTAATACAGTTTCAAAAAAATGCATATGTATGAACAGCACTATACCTGTTGATTATAACTATCTGTCAGAGCTGAATTTTCAGCAGCTAGAGACTCTGCTAGAGTTCGTGAAGCCTCAAGAGCACATTGTAGAGAGAACTTCTCTTGTGTTAAATCTTCAATATGCTGTGGAAAATAAGCATAGAGCATTTTAGTGTTTGCCACTACAGATCCTATTACAAAATCCTATAACCGGACAAATATGTGTCATGCATGTCCCAGTCTTCTTCTTTCCATAGGCAGCCACCGCTCAATAGAAACGGAGGATACCATTCGTGATTTTGGATAATATCTGAAAGATGAAGATAAGTGTGCTCTAATTATTAGTATACATTAGAAATGAGTATCCTATCTTTTTTTTTAGCTCCATGACCCCTAAATATGTACAAATGCATGGGACCATTCTCTTATTGAAAAGAAAAATAAACAAATGCATGGGACCTTCCTAAATCTTGACAGTATTATCTGAATGAAGTGACAAAGGTCTCTGTTTATTTCTCATATCTGTTCATAGTGGGAAAAAACTCGTTTAGCTTTATAAACACACAGGACATTCTATATTTCACAAAAAAAAAATTATTAGGCATTCTATATCTCACAATTAAAGAAGAGAACCACGATCGGACAGTGGTCAGTCCACATCAAGTTACCTTTCAAGACATTGGACATACCAACATGATTTCTCTTTTTTCAGCTTAAACTGCATATGCACAGACATAAATTTGTACGTATGCGCGTGTGTGTATATTTTTTAAATAATCAACAAAACTGTTGCATCCGGTTTAGAAAGTTTGGTAGATAATGGCTCCACTCCTTCAGCCTACCCCACTTGAATACCAGACCTGGTTTCGAGGCAGGACCCGAAGTTGCTACTTGCGCCTACCACATATATGACAAGGTACAAATTAAATAAAGATCTAGATAATGAATCTCTTGAAGTGACTGGAATTATTTACACATGTTAGACAATGTAGGCTATTTTAGAACCTTCTCTAAAACTTAAAATCTTCCATTTAATAGAGACCATATGTTTATTACTCCAAAAGACAACCTTGAGAATAAGGTATATTGTTTTCCTGTTTTCATAAATTGATTAGTATAAGAAAAAAAACCAAGACATCATTCTTCTTTCTTTCTTTCATCAATGAATTTCCACACTACCTAATTGATCTAACATGCTCTTAGATAAAACACATCTCTATGTTAGTAACTTAGAATGCCCTATATTAGAAGTTCATTATCTAAATTGTACAAAGATCTGTCTTTATGAGAAGAATTTCCACATACAAGTTTACTTTTTCTTTTTTTTTTCAACTTGGATTTTATCACATTGCTATATTTGACAGCGACCTGGAAAATTAACTTTTTAGTTTCATACTAAACTGAGTAACGGACCATAAATCGTGTGCCTGTGAAATAAGAGAACGAGCATATATGCCACCCAAGAAGCAGGAAGCAACGAGCAGTTACAACTTTTTTAGGTAAACGGGCATTCAAAATTGTATACCTACTATGCAAAACAGCAAAAGATGTAAAAATACCTGTTCTAACGCAGCAAAATCTTCATTTTGCTTCTGTGAATAGAATGAATGTTTGTTGTCCATGTTGCCCATATCTTTCTCAACAGCAGGCTTGAATAGATCTATCCCATAACCAGAAAATTTTGAAGAATTTGTCAAGTTCTCAGAATTTGATAAACCCAATGTGTCCGTAGTTATTGATCCTATTGAGGGAGGGGGTGCAGCAGACACTTCTGAAATGTTGAAGGAATCAAGGAAAGATGGAGATCTCCCCCCAGTTACCCCAGCTGTGGGTGGAGACATCTGTGAGTAACTAGAAGAACTTCTAGCATCAAAACTAAAACCATCATACATGGAGTCCGATGCCCAAGAAGAAGGTTTGGCCGAGTGAACACCGGAGCTGTTTAACTGGCTGTATCCTTTATCAGGCACTACGAAATTAGTAGATCCCACAGCAGCAGCATTTCGCCCAACTTCAGGATAAAATTTTGTGACACTGGTAGCACGGGGCACATAATCTACCAAAAATGGAAGATATATATCAGATTGCGCACCATCAAATTGGTTAACTAAATAGTGAATACACTAATCAGTCAGCTTGGTCAAAGAAACCATAGAAGAATGGAGAAAAGGAGAAAAAGATATTATGTGACAAAGGTTTCTCAGGAACAGAATAGATGTAACCAAAAAATTACCACCATATGAACCGGAAGTCATGTCACTAGCCCAGCGATCTGTATAACTTGGCTTGTCTTCATGAGAAATAAATGAATCTGAAGGTGAGACATTAGCCGCAAAAGCATGAGAAGTACCATCATTAGTTACAGAAAGATCCTTTGTATGGCTCTCCTCTGATATGCTTTTACCCATATCATCATAAGTGAAATGACTGGAAGTTCTGTCATTATTGAGGGATGAAGGCGGAAAAGTGGCTGTAGAGTGGTTATTCGCAAACCTGAATGGAACACTTTCTAAGGCCCCATCATTCTCTCTCTTCTCAGTGTTGTCATAAGTATCACTTACTGTTTCAGAAACCTTAAGATTCTCATCACTTTTAGACCTTTTATCTTCTAAATGAGACAACGCTGAGATGGAAGAACCAAACTCATAATTGTCAGCTTTAACAGCAAAATTAACAACAGCATCGTCGTATTTGTACAAACTAGGCGTTGCACCAGCACTAGCATCATTGGGAAAAATAAAATCAGACTTCTGGGTGTAATCAGGCTTAGCAAAATCATGCTTAGCATGTACTTCAGATGGCTCTAGAACAGTTCTGCCAACAGCATCAGATGTACCAGCTCCACTGGAGTCCTTAATTCTAGTGTGTTCATTTCCTGAAGGTTGATTATCTACGCCTCCATCAGAGGCAAGCTGTTGATTGTTTGAAGTTGCCTTTTTAGCCTTCTCTGCTGCTCTCTTCTTACGAAATTCCTCTAGCTACAAATGATATAGTTGCATAAGTAAGGAGAGCACCAAATTTTATAAAGAGCAAAACCAGGTGATATCCAGGATTCAGACAAGGCAATTGCAATTCAGTACAATCAAAAGAATAGACAAAAAGGGAGTAGCCAACAACCTATTTTACCATGGAAGAAGATCAATTTAGAGGTTCGTAACTTTCGTATGATGATAACCATAATTTTAGCAGGATGCCACAGCTTGTCGGCAGCACTTAATTTTTTAGGAGTTCTTGATGTCACAATATTGAAACAGGAAAACAAAAGTTTTAAAAGGTGATGATTCACAAGTATTCAAATTGTTAAAAAGTGGCAAAGTAAATAACAGATTAACATTTTGAAAGATGGCCTCCAGAATTTTCAAGAAGCGATCATTCAAAAGAAATCAGCATCAATGTTCTTTCAAAAGATATCAGCACCAATGTGCTTTCAAAAGATATCAGCACCAATGTGGCAGTCTAGGATACCACACCTGGTTGCACAAGAGGAAGAGAACACGTACCCCACCCAAAACCAGTCAGCTCAACATATTTAAAATCTTTGTACTGACAAATGACTATGTTATGCAAGTTTACACCCTATGTTAACTAGTGCTTCAATAGAAGATGCCCTGAAACCAATAATACTTATCGTTCATTATTGTAAACCATACTGCTAATATTAGCACTAAAACAGCTATCTTAACACACTGATTTTTGCTATTGTTCATGTATACCTAAAGGGATCAGATTGATCAGAACTGATATATGCTTGACATCAGACTTAATGGTTTGCTATCTTCTAAGTCAATCCCGACCAGCTTTACCTGATTACAGGTTTCAGAGTTTTGGGTGAATACAAGCCTGAGATAGTCAAATCTTCGTACAACCAAGCCTTTGGATAGCATCACCCAGTGGCCTTCATTTCATGCTAGATCCATTCAAGTATCAAGACATTATAAGATCTGCCCCTATAGAAGAAGATCTAGGCAACAACATCTATCTTTCACTGTCAGCCTCACTTGAGTAGAACTGTCTATAACAGTTAAAAATCTAGAAATTATTCACCCTCCAGTCAAGCAGTACAAAATAAGGAACAACGGAAATGAATAAGCCATGGCAAAATATTATAATAAAAAACATGATAGAGCAGTCTAAAAAAAGGGGTAGTAACTACCACAAATTAATACGATAGTCGAAGTACAAGAAATAACAAATAGTAGCAGAAATCGAAGAAACTACAAGAGCAATTTTACGACTACTAGTATGAAAGGATAAGCAGGACAAAGCTCAACTACCTACTAACCTTATACCCTAATCCGTGTCCTCTATAACCTATACCTAAGGTTATATCCTTGGTAAGCTGAAACTGCACCATGTCGTGTCTAATCACCACTACCCAATTCAACATACACTCCAAATTGTAACCACTCGTTATTTCTAACTCTAAGTAGAATACCATTCATTTTAAACCTTCCCCGCTAGTAGAATTCAGCTCGTTAACATAATCAACAAATTAAAAGGGTCGCCCGGTGCACTAAGCTCTCGTTATACCCCGGTCCGGGAAAAGGCCGGACCACAAGGGTCTATTGTAACTGAAAGAGAATAATCTCTTGATTATTTCATTAATGTAATAGGTTTATATACATGATATACATTAGTAAACCTAGCCTATAATTACATAAATCAAATATACATTTTTCTAATACACAAGATTACTACCATAATTACAGATGTACAATATCACTAATAATATCAAAGGAATATACGGTGTATATTCTATCACACCCCACAATCATAGCGGGCGGTTGTAGTACGCTGAGACTGTCCCTAAAATCTTCGAACAGAACTAAGGGAAGGCCCTTAGTAAAGATGTCAGCAATTTGATAACGTGAGGGGACATGCAAGACACGTACTTGTCCACGAGCTACCTTTTCGCGAACAAAGTGAATATCCATCTCGATATGTTTAGTGCGCTGATGTTGGACAGGATTCCCCGAGAGATATATCGCACTAACATTATCGCAGTATACCAAGGTAGCTTTCCGAATAGGAAAATGAAGCTCTAAGAGGAGGTTACGTAACCAACAGGACTCAGACACCACATTGGCTACCTCTCGATATTCGGTCTCCGCACTGGATTGCGACAAAATAGACTGACATTTAGCCGACCAAGAGACCAAGTAATCACCAAGAAACATACAATAATCAGAGTCCTCCCAGTCGGCTAAAGGCGCAATGGCTTTTGGTTTTGAATCCGGCTAAGATTTCGAACGCTTGGTATCTGGACATCCACCCCAATCAACATCGATACAAGAAATGAGAGTGGATACTGATGATGGATATAAGTGTAAACCGTAATCAAGTGTGTCCTGAATGTAACGCACAATGCGTTTGATAGCGTGCATGTGTTCTTCCCTCGAATCATGATGAATAAACACATCTACTGCACTACATAAGTAATATTGGGCCTCATAAACGTGAGATATTGAAGAGCCCCCGCAAGACTACGATAGTAGGAAGGATCCTCGTATGTTGTGCTACAAGTAGTACTAGAAGTAGCACTCAGCTTCGGTTTAGTGTCAACCGGAGTAGGAAATGACTTACAAGATGACATGCCAGCCCGTTCAATAATCTCTGTTGCATACTTCCTCTGAGATAAAAATAGACTACCTACATGACGAGTGACAGCAATACCCAAAAAATAACTCAACGGCCCCAAGTCCTTCATAGCAAATTCGGAGCTGAAAAGAGATATGATAGACTTGCACAGTTTGTCAGAGGAAGCAGTAATATCATCCACATATAACAGGATGTATGCCATAGAAGAACCGTGATGGTAGATGAACAGAGAATGATCAGGCCTGCTGTGAGAAAACCCAAGAGTAAACACATAATCTGCAAAGCTTTTGTACCAGGCCCGAGGAGCCTGTTTTAGCCCATACAAGGACTTCTTCAGCAAGCACACATGATTAGGATGATCGGGATCCCTGAAACCTAAGGACTTATACATGTATATAGTTTCCTTGAGTTCGTCGTGTAAGAACGCATTTTTCGCGTCCAACTGATGAATGGGCCATGCTTTTGAGAGAGCTAGACTGAGAACAGTGTGAATAGTTGCTGGTTTGACCACTTGACTAAATGTCTCTCTACAATTCACGCCAACCTGTTGAGTTTTGCCATCACCTACAAGACGGACATTATGCCTCTCAAAACAACCATCAGATTTTTCCTTATAATTTTTCCTTATGAGTAAAAATCCACATAGAACGAATCACATTCACACCAGGGGGACGGGACACCAACTCCACGTCTTATTTTCAATAAGAGCATTATATTCATCATCCATTGTCATTTTTCAATTCGGGTCACGAACGGCAGACACGGGGTTACGTGGTAGGGGGATTTAATGTCATTAGAGCTGAGATTAAAATATCATTTTGGTCTAAAAATACTCTGTTGGCTATGAGTAACGGACCCTTGTCCCGGAATAGAAGTGGGTGGGATATGAGTTGGGAGGACCTGGGTCGGGTGTTGGCTGGACTGGATTGGGCCAGCAGGCAGTGGACCTGCTGGCCGAATTGGTTGTGAGGCGGAAATTAGGTCAGTAGGCAGTGGGCCTGCTGGCAAATTTTGAGGATAGAGGATATTTGGGCCAGCAGGCAGTGGGCCTGTCAATGTCTGCTGGTCCGTATGCCGAGGTGTGGGCTGGACCAAATGGTTGATCACATACGGTGAGAGCCCATCATCCAAAAAAATTATAAAAATTGGACACGGAATTATGCAACTTAGCAAACGAAAATTGAATTTCATCAAAAATGACATGGCAACTAATAATGATTTTATTAGAGGATAAATCATAATATTTATAACCACGATGATTAGACGGATAACCCAAAAACACACAAACGGTAGAGTGGACTTGGAGTTTGTTTATTGTAGTGGAGGAGAAGAGAGGATAACATACACACCCTAAGATGAGAATACGACGGATCTTTGTGATAAATAATTTTGAGTGGAGATTGGTATGCTAATCCTTTGCTAGGGAGTATGTTAAGAAAGTAGGTAGTCATTTGTAATGCATGATGACAAAAGGAATGTGGTAATGAAGCATGGGCTAATAATGTCCGAACAATAGTATTAATGGTGCAGATTTTTCTTTCGGCTTTCCCATTTTGTGAGGACTATATGGACAAGAAAATCGAAAAGATATACCATTAACCTTACAAAATTCTCTAAATGGCCCATTATCAAATTCTCTTCCATTATCACATTGAATGTTCTTAATTTCCCGTTCAAACTGAGTACAGATGAATGCTCTAAATGATAGAAATGTGAAATAAACTTGAGACTTTTTAGATAACGGAAATGTCCACAAAAAATTAGAATAATCATCCAAAAATAACACATAATAACGGTGGCCCAAAGAGCTCAAAACGTAAGATGTCCACAAATCACTATGAATAATATCAAATGGCAACAAAGTATTAGAATTTGAGGCAACAAATGGCAATTTAACATGTTTTCCAAGCAGACAAGACAGACAAACATTAGTACTACGAGCACTATTACACTCAATAAATTTATTGTCTTTAAGGGAGGAAATAACATACGCTCCCGGATGACTCAAACGTGTATGACATAAAGAAGGTGTTAAAGCGGCAAGCGTTGACGGTGTGGCTTGTTTAGTGGTGGTGGTGGTGGTGGTGGTGATGGGATAGAGCTCGCCCCGATTATCACATCTCATTAGAGGTATCCCCGTCCAGAAATCCTTCACAAAAAATCCAAAAGGATCAAAGTCAACAGAAACCGAGTTATTAGTTGTAAACTTTCGAACAGACACCAAATTTTTAATTAAGTGAGGAGCATGAAGGACATTTTTCAAGGCTAAAGGTGGATTCGGGGGAGATAAATTTGTGTGACCATAACCACGAATTGTAATTAAATTATCATTACCAACAATTATGTTACGATTTTTGCTCAAATTGAAACAAGACGAGAGATTACCTAGCGCGGATGTCATATGAGAAGTAGCATCGGTGTCCATGTATCAATTTGCATCCAGAGAATTTAACCCAAGTGTATGTACCTCGATATCCGTGTGGGTCAACGAATTGGGTGAGCTTGCTGAGGCCGAGGCCCAAGCAGGCCAGGCTGCTGCCAGGCCGAGTTATTCCTTGGCCCAATCTGGTCGTGCTGCTGCCTCTGCTGTCCACTGGGCCTGGCCCAGTTTGGTGATGGGAATGGGCAGGGCGACATGGGCCACTGCCCATTGGCCCAAGGCAGGCCCCATGGTCACTGCCCAGCGGCCTAAGCCTGATGTCAGGGGTTCTGTCGCCCGGTCCCCTGTTGTCCGCCACTGTCGCCGCCGCGGCCACCGCCACGTCTGCCATCGCAATTTTTACCACGATTTTGACCCTTTTTGCCACTCCCGTTGTTACGGTTTTGATCATATTTTTTGGAGAATGATTGAGAGTCGTCGGTTTCACGGGATGTGACCACCATCATGGCGGAATTGGCTCTGGTAGCCGCCTTTTTAGCCAGTCCTTCTAAGGTGAGCATGGAACGTGCTTGGTATAACGGTGGGAAAAGATTGCTTTGGCGAAAAAGAGTTTCAACCCCATTATACGCCTCGGAGAGGCCTGCAACCATCTGAAGAACGAGATGATCATTTGTGACGGGCGCGCCAACGTTCTTGAGTTGATCGGACAACTCCTTAAGCCTTTGACAATATGCCGAGGCATTCGAAAAATCCTCCATATTGATATGAGAGAATGCTTGCTCAAGGGTCACGGCACGGGAATTTTTGTTATCTTTGAATATATCATGCAACTTATTCCAAGCTTCCATTGTCATGGCGTAGGGTTCGATAATTGTCTGTAAGAGGTCCGTAGAGATGGTGGAATAAATCCATTGGAGCATCATAGCATCAAGAGTTGCCCAAAACTCTATTTCATCATCAGTGAAAGGCACTTTCTCCTTCCCTTTTTCCGGTTTGACGATGTGACTCTATGAGACCTTGCGTGAATTTTAAAAAGTTCTGCCCACGTTGCGTACTGGACGTTCTTCATTTCAAGAACAATAGGAATGTTGTTCTTGATGTTGGAAACTGCAGGGGCAGGATGAAAGGTATTCTTTGTGGTATACATGATTGAGGACCGAGAAGAGAATTAGGGTTTCGAAAAAAAAATGAAGGGAAGAGGCGGCCGAAGGGACAGCCGAATAGGAGTAGGGCGACGGAAATTGTGTGGAGAAGGAAAAAGTTTGCCCTAGACTTCTGATATCATGAAAGAGAATAATCACTTGACTATTTCATTAATATAATAGGTTTATATACATGATATACAATAGTAAACCTAGCCTATAATTACGAAAATCAAATATACATTTTCCTAATACACATGATTACTACCATAATTACAGATGTACAATATCATTAATAATATCAAAGAAATATACTGTGTATATTCTATCAGTAATCAACAAACTAAATAAGATTATTAATTTGCAAATATTCAAGTAAATAAAGTAAACCGAAAAGCTTGACAAATTAAATTCTCAAACAGAACCAAAGAAACATATTTTCTCGAATTTAAACAAAATCAAAAAAAATCCAATTACCTTCTTTTTCCCAGCTTGCAAATGCTCTTGCTTTTTTAGCACTTGGGCTGACGCCATCCGAATCCGAAACCCTAAAATTGGTCCCAGATTCTCCTATACAAACAGATCAATCAATCTACATTTCATATACAAGATTTTTTTTTTTTAAAAAAATAACAAATTCAATTCTCAATTTCGGGGTAAATGGATAAAAATCCGACTAATTAAACGGGCCAAAATTGAAATTTCGAAAATGATGGGGACGAAAATAAATCCCTAAATTTGATTTAGAACAAGGGATCTGGTGTGATCGAGGAAGAAGAAAAAACTCTTTTTCGATGTTTTTATTATTTTTCTCTAAAATTGCAGTACTAAAAATTTAAATTTCTGTTACTATTTTGCTTTTCTGGGTGCTTTTTTTATTTTGTTTATTTACGTTATTTATTTAATTATTCCCTCAGTCTTAAATTATTTATCATAATTATTAAAAATAATTATTTTAAATTATTTATTATTTTAAAATTTTAAATTATAATTAATTATTTTATTTTATTTTTTTTTGATAGACTTTGTAATTAATGAAGATTACATATAAATTAAGTTTATATTTAATTTAAAAAATTATAATTTAGATATAAATAAATAATAAAATTTCCTTTTAATTAATATTTTTAAGAGATAAAAAAAATGAAAAATAATAAATAATTTGAAACGGACGGAACTTATTTGTTATACCCACCTGCATTTACAGCTATGACATGGAGTGAGGTTTTATGCTTTAAAGGAAAGCAACACTTTTAGTTGTTGAGTCACTCCTTTATTTCTATTTTGATCGTTATGTTATTCAAATTAAAACATTTAATTTTTAATTAATTAAATTGAGTAATTTTGATTCAATCACTAATGGAAGTATACAAAATAACAGACTTTTGTTGATCAGCGTGAGGGACAAATCGAGTATTATTCCAAAATTAAATATCGCTTTCTCTCTATCTTTTATATTCTCTTAAGGGTAAAGTTTTTACTCTAATGTTAACAATGCATAGAAAAAGAATAAAAAACTTCTCAATATAACACGTAGAAGAGAGCAAATTGGTAAAATAAGAATAATTATAAAGTTTTTCGGTAGTATCCATAGAGAATTGATTGGGTAAATAGCAATGTTTTGATGTTTACAAAACGATTTTGATATTTATTTATAGCTTAAAGTTAAAAAAAAGTAGGATAAGTGGATTATTTATATTCAACCTTGAACAAAAACTTGATTGATAAATACATGTGAAACACACGGTATATATGACATCTATATCACGGGCTGAATAGGCAAATATGGGTTGTTGATATACACGTTGTACACATATCGTGTATATCACGGATTGGTGGTCTATTTTAGGTGATGTTTTGTTATAGTTAAATTAGAATTGTACACTTACCATAATTATATAATTATTGTACAAGTAGAATAAGGTTTTGGGAGTAGAATAGAAATAGAATTTTCCTATATATAAATTATATATTGTATATATATATTCTTTCATTAATGAAAATAATTAAGGGATTATTTCGTTACTGAATCAAATGATCCTATCTTGAATGTGGGTAAGTTCTTGGTTATGATTGATACAACATGTCAATCAAATTATAGATATACTGCTATTGATTTTGTTTCTACTTTCCAAACTTCAAAACAAACTTCAGATTTATTTTTTTTATGTTTTTTTCCTTTGTTAATTAGTACCATTATTTATTAAGAACTGATCATAGGAAAATGCAACAAAAGATATAGTTATCGACGAAGATTTGTTAACATGTTTTAGGAAGAAAAATATGGAACTTACTGGATTGGTCAGGTAACAATCTTATGAACGTTTTAATATGATCGGTTAATAAATAATAAATGTTACATTTGATTGAGTTTTTTATATATGGAGAAACAAGAAGCGAATGATAAACTTCTCGTAAAATAACCTTTCTTTTCTTCTTTATTTTATTCGTGCGAGAGTTATGATACGTAGAATTTGTAAACGTGTAAATATAGGAAACAATATATTTCTTATCCATAATTAGAATATTTTTATATATTGTGTAAATATAATTATGGTAAGACTAGGATTCCTCTTTTGTATAGGCTTAGGATTCCTATTGTACAAGGGATGAATATTGTACTCTATATATACCTTGATATTAATGAAAGACTCCTCAAGGAAATCACTATTTTTAATCTGTTGGTGAGAAAGAGGAATCCTAGTTTTACCATAATTATATTTACACAATATATGGAAATATGTAAGATGATATTAATCTCCCTTGAGGAGTCTTTCATTAATATCAAGGTATATATGGAGTACAATATTCATCCCTTATACAATAGGAATCCTAAGCCTATACAAAAGAGGAATCATAGTCTTACCATAATTATATTTACACAATATATGGAAATATTCTAATTATGGATAGGTAATATATTATTTCCTATATTTACACGTTTACAGAATTCATACCCAGTTTGCCCTTCATATGATTAAATTATATGTTACTGTGTTGGACTTCTGTTAGTGATTGGATCAAATTACTTATTTTAGTTAATTAAATACTAAATATGTTGAGTTGATTATCATAGGGATCAAAATTAAATAAATTTGTAACTCGGGGACTAAAATCGCAACATTCCTACTTTAGATTTTGTTGAACTTTTTAATTTGGAAAATGAGATTACATCTCTAAAGTTTGAAGTATTAGAAAGAAACATTTTATACTTATAATATTACCAAAAAAAAAAAAATACTACGAAGTAGTACTACATAAATGAACTACTCTATTTGATTCAATCTATATGATAATCTTCATAGTTTAAGAGGTTTTATAGTGTTTGGTATTATTTAAATACTGTTGTCACAATCTATTAAGCAGGGTCGATGATACTTGTTTAAGTATTCCATGTGCTCACTATTCTCCATTTTCCTTTCTTGTGTAATATTTCAAGCACATATCAGGGGACCATGATGTTATTTTTGTATTCAAATTATATACGGTAAAATATAATGCGTTAAAAATAAAAATATAGTTTTGAGTTCATGAAAATTGTGTTTCTTTGAGAAATTTAATCCCCTCATAATTGTCCAAGAATTAGGGGTGGGCAAAAAACCTGGAGAACCGAAAAAATCGAACCGAACAGAAATTCGGTTCGCTTTTTTCTCGGTTTTTTAAAAAATGACTTTTTTGAAAAAACGAACCGAATCAGGATTTAGTAATTCGTTTCGGTTTTTTATTTTTGGATACGAACCGAACCGAAAAACCGAATTAAATATATAATTTTTTTTATATTTTATTTTATGCTACTACTATCTCTTGCATAGTCATTGAAACCAACCTATGGAGCTTTTATGGAAGTCGCATACGGCATTAACTTGATTAACATATCACGGAAGCATTGACATAAAATGTAGGGAGAGAAAATAGTTGTAAATTGGTAAAACTTTAATGGTCATAACTCTGCGCTCGGATGTCCGTTTTACCTGATTTTTTTTTATTTTGGGTATTTTTTTGACACGGGGCCGGTCAAACTGCCGAAAGGCGGTTTGGCACAGTCAATTTTTAGAAATGCATCCTTTTTCCCAATCAATTTGTGTTTCCCCCAAATCGATTTCTAATTTTCTTTTTTCTTTAGTAAACATCTCACGATATACAATAGATTTCAACGTTGAATTTCATGATAGTGTAGGTGTGAATGTCAATTTCAGTTTTGGAAATTCAATTTTTTTTAAAAAAAAAATCCCCGACCCGGGCCGGCGCACTAAAAAAACCGATATAATCCGATACGTTCGGCAATATAAACCGAACATATCGGGTTTTTTTTTAAAAGTTGTATTCGGTTTTTTTTTAAATTAATTTTTATTCGGTTCATATTTTTTTGATACAAAACCGATATAAACCGATATATGACCACCCCTACCAAGAAGAGCCAACAGTTAAGTGTCAACAGGTGTGATGTCTGTTGGGAAAGGCATTGTCTGTTCGAAAAAAATCAGACTGTTTGAGAACTATTTTTACTGCGAATTTATTTTAAATAATATATCAGAAATGGGTTGATTAAATAACGAAAATGAAAAATAAATTAGGTCCAAAAAGATTATGAATCAATTGACCAAATCCAAATCCGAAGCCGAGCCAAGCGACAACGACGACGCGAGGGGAGATCCTCTTCTCAATTCTTTATGAGCTAGAAGATGTGTATCTACATATAAGCACATAAATGTTACTAACTTCGTCCCAATTTATGTGATGTAGTTTGATTGGGTACGAAATTCAAGAAATAAATGAAGACTTTTGAATCTTGTAGTCTAAAATAAGTCAAAGATATTTATTTCATTAAGTATAAAAGGTAAAGTTTAAAGTTAAATTATTATTAAATAAGGAAATGTGTAATTCTTTTTAGGACCGACTAAAAATGAAAGTGTGTACATAGAAATTTGGACTAAGGGGTACTTTCCACCACCAATGTGAGAGAAAGTTCACTTGAAAAGGTAATTTTTTTTTCAAATTTCATTTTCTTCAAATTTTATTTCACTTCATTTTTCAATTCACACTTCATCTGTAAAGCCCACTACGGGTGTCCTAACACTTATTAGTGTCTGAAAGCCCAACAATTCACTGTTATATAGAATTTCAACTTTTTTAACTATAAGCCCATCACTTAGTTTAGTGATGCTGAACTTTCCAATGTTTGTATTTTTTTTTTCTTTTTGAGTGTTTTTTTTTTCTTTTCAAATATTAACTCATCAGTCTCAATCCGTATCTCTTTTAGGAGCAACCTTGCTCTATGAGACCTGACTTTCCTCAGTCGAGTTCTCCCAAAATAACCTTACTCTCAAGACCTTTCCTATTATTTTCTTCTCAAAAAAGTTCTTCACAAGAAATAACCCTCCGCATTATTTTAGAAAAATACCACATGAATAAAACAAATTGTGGCAATACCATGACTCTCACCTCCATTAGATGAGATTGGTCGAAGGAGACGAAGCTATCAAATAATTAACTAAATATAGGGACAACTAGAACTAAAATAATTAGGGTTATAATGGTAAGAAATATTCTTCCTTGATTATTTCATTAATGATTTACACTATATATAATTGTACATAAATATTTACTTTGCTACAAATTAGGTAACTAATCAATCCTAATTATAAGAAAAATCTAATTCTACCTAATATAGGAGATGTACAACTTTAAATGCAATTTAATTCTATTACACCCCCGCAGTCGAAGCGTGAGGTTGGCGGATGCTGAGACTGTCCTGAAAGTCTTCAAATAAAACCAATGGAAGACCTTTTGTAAAGAAGTCGGCAATCTGATAACGTGACGGGACATGTAAGACACGTATTTGTCCACGAGCAACCTTTTTGCTAACAAAGTGAATATCCAACTCAATATGTTTAGTGCGTTGGTGGTGAACCGGATTCCCTGAGAGATAAATAGCACTAACATTATCACAATAAACCAATGTCGCCTTCGGAATCGGACAATGGAGCTCTAAAAGAAGGCAACGTAGCCAACAAGATTCAGACACCACATTGACAACTCCTCGGTATTCTGCTTCGGCACTGGATCTGGACAAGGTTGCTTGCCGTTTTGAGGACCAAGAGACCAAATTATCACCAAGAAATACACAATAACCAGAGCGTCTGGTATCCAGACAACCACCCCAATCGGCATCTATATATGAAATAAGAGTGGTTGTTGAAGACGGATATAAATGCAAGCCATGATCGAGAGTACCCTGAATATAACGCACAATGCGTTTGAGAGCATGCATGTGATCCTCCATCGGGTTATGCATGAATAGACAAACCTGTTGTACAACATAAGAGATGTCAGGCCTCGTGAATGTGAGATATTACAGGGCCCCTGCAAGGCTGCGGCAATGTGATGGATCGACATATGGCTTGCTGGAAGAAGCACTCAACTTCGGTTTAGTGTCAACCGGAGTGGCAGATGTCCTACATAATGACATTCCAGCTCTTTCAACAATCTATGTTGCATACTTCTTTTGGAATAAAAATAAACCACTTGCATGACGTGTCACATCTATCCCCAAGAAGTAACTCAGTGGCCCTAGATCTTTCATTGCAATCTCAAAGTCAAGCAGTGACATGATAGACTTGCGAAGAGCATCAGATGAGGCAGTTAAGATAATATCATCCACATACAAAAGAATGTAAGAAACATCATTATCCTGACAATAGATGAATATAGAATGATCAGACCTGCTGTTAGAAAACCCAATATGTGAAACGTAATCTGCAAACCAATTGTACATGCCCCTAGGAGATTGTTTGAGCCCATATAATAATTCTTCAGCATGCACACGTGATTAGGATAAGTAGGGTCTCTGTACCCCATGGGTTGATACTTGTACAATGTTTCATTGAGGTCTTCATACAATAAGGCATTTTTGACATCAAGATGATGAAGCAGTCATGCCTTCGAAAGAGCCAGACTGAAGACCGTCCTGATAGTTGCCGGTTTGACTACCGGACTGAAAGTCTCACCACAATCCACAACAACCTGTTGAGTCTTCCCATCACCTACAAGACGGGCTTTGTGCCTCTAAAATGTACCATCAGATTTTTTTTATGACTAAAAATCCACATAGGCCAAATGATATTAACATTAGGGGGACGGGGCATCAAATCCCCCACGTCCTATTATTAATAAGAGCATTAAATTCATCATTCATAGCCATTTTCTAATTCGGGTTATTAAGGGCAGACACATGATTACGAGGCAACGATGACTTGGAAATATGGGTGTGAAGACCGTATTTTTTGTTTGGCTTAAAAATCTCGTGTTGACTATGAGTGATAGGCCGTTGGGCCGGAATTGAAATTAGGCAGGGCGAGAAGGACAGACTGCCCTGCAGTGGGCTGGCGGTGACTAGACTACCGGGCAGTGGGCTGCTTGATCCGGATGGTGGGCTAAGACCTAGCGGACTGCCAGCCACTAGGCCTCGTGGCAGTAGGCTGCCAACGAGAGACTCAACTGGGCCAGCAGCCACTGGGCTCGGTGATTGGACCACGACACCGGAAAACATTGGGCCTGTTTGGGAGGCTAATTTATGAATCAAATACGGGGGTATGCTATCGTCAAGAAATTCATAGGTATAAGGCCTAGAACAATGTAATTTGGCAAAAGGGAAATTTGTTTCATAAAAAATTATGTGACGACTTACGATGATTTTATTAGAGGATAAATTGAAACATTTGTAACCACGATGATTTGACGGATATTCCAAAAAAAACACGGAGTTGACCAGGTTGAAGTTTATTAATGGTAGTAGAAGGAAAGAAATGATAGCATAAACACCCAAAAAAAGTAAATGAGAATATGAAGGGTCCCTTAGGTATAAAATTTTGAGTGGGGATTGGTAGGTTACTTGTTTGCTCGGAAGTATGTTTAACAGATAGGTTGTCATTTGTAACGCATGATGCCAAAAAGATTGTGGTAGAGAGGCATGAGCAAGTAAGGTTCTAACAATTTTGTTAATGGTTCGAATTTTTCTTTCTGCTTTTCCATTTTGAGATGATGTATGTAGACATGAGAGATGAAATGACAAACCATTAGTTTTGCAAATATCCCAAAAGGGCTCATTTTCAAATTCTCTACCATTATCACACTGAATATTTTTAATGTGCAATTCAAATTGAGTGCAAATGTATGCTCTAAAAGATAGAAATGTGGAAAAAACTTATGACTTTTTAGACAAAGAAAACGTCCACAAAAATTAGAGTAATCATCCAACAACAGAAGATAATATCGGTGGCCCGAAGAGCTCAAAACGGGAGATGTCCAAATATCACTATGAATAATGTCAAAAGGCATAACAGTAAGAGAATTCGAAGAAACAAAAGGCAACTTAACATATTTTTCAAGAGAACGTGAGCGACAAACATGAGAACTACGAGGCCTAGTACACTCAATAAATTTATTTTGTTTAAGGGAATTAAAAATAGGTGCTCCCGAATGACCCAAACATTTATGACATAAAGAAAGGAGCTAAAACTACAAAAGTGGATGGTAATTTGGCTTGATGTGTGGTTGTGGTTATTGGATAAAGCTCTCCCCGACTATCACATCTCATTAGACGCATTCCCATCTGAAAATCCTTGACGGAAAACCCAAAAAGATCAAATTCAACAGAAACACAATTATTAGTGGTAAATTTTCTAACTGAAATCAAGTTTTAAATTAATTTAGGTGCGTGAAGGCCATTTTTCAAAAATAACGGTGGGTTCGGGGGAGACAAGTTTGTAGTACCATAACCACGAATTGGAACTGAATGACCATTTTCGATAATTATACCACGATTATTGCTCAAATTAAAATAAGACGAGAGATTACCTTATGAGGACGTCATACAAGATGTTGTACCGATGTCCATGTACCAATTTGCGTCGGGCAGAGTAAGTCCAAGAGTGTGCATCGCGGCCTCGATATCGCTTCAGGATCGCCACCATCGAGTGGGCCCTCGCCAATGGCTCGGCGGGCCCAAGAATTCTGGGTTCTTCTTGAACCGCATCTTTGGGCTCTGGTCGTTGAATGTGACATGGGCCTGGCCCAGTTACTGTCGGCTAAATAAGGGCAGGGCGGCACGGCCCAAGGCCACTGTCAGGCCCATGGTGTCGGCACACTGCCTCAGGGTGCCCTCGGCTGCCACTGAGCTGGAGGTTGTTGCTGGCTGCCGCCACCTCCTCCGCGGTTGTTGTTGGCCGCTGCCACCTCCTCCGCGGTTGTTGCTGGCTGCTGCCACCTCCTCCGTGGTGGTTGTCACCGCCTTTACCACCACCACGGCCGCTGTCGCAGTTTTTGCTCTCATTATCGCCGTTTCGGCCCTTCTAGCTATGATTTGACGGCAAATTTTCAAATTGTGACGAACTCTCATCGGACGGAGCGTCAACAAAGGCGGAATTTGACACGGTGATTGTCTTCTTGACAAAACCCGCTTCTTCGAGAATGAGCATAGAAGGGGCTTGGTAAAATGGTGAAAAAGGATTGCTTTGGCAGATGAGCGTATTCACTCCACTATACGCGTCGGTGAGGCTGGCCACTTGTTGTAAAACAAGTCGATTGTTAGTAATTGGCGCGCCGACGTTCTTAAGTTGGTCAGACAACACCTTGAGCCATTGACAATATGCGGAAGCATTGGGAAATCACACCATGTCGATGGTGGAGAATTCATGTTCAAGAGTAACGGTCCGAAAATTTTTATTGTCTTGGAATATGTCGCGTAAGCGATTCCAAGCCTCCATCGTCGTAGAATCAGGCTCAATAATTGTATGCAGCAAATCACTTGAAATAGTGGCATAAATCCACTGAAAAACTGTCGCATCAAGGGTTAACCATAATTCTCTTTCGTCGTCAGTTTTCGGCACCTTCTCTTTGCCTTTTTCCGAAGGAATTATGTGATGAATGGCCCGGTGGGAGCGGCAGTGAATCTTGAAGAGCTCCGCCCACGTTGCATAATGGACGTTTTTCATCTTAAGAGTGATGGAAACATGAGATTTGATGTTGGAAACTGTGAGGGCTGGATGAAAAGAAGATTTTGAGTCAGACATGGCTGACGGGGAGAAGGGTGGTCGGCGGCAAAAAAGAAGACGAGGGGGGGGGGGGTCAGACACAAGGAAGCATGGTTAGGATTTGAGGAACTTTTCCTAGACTACTGATACCATTTAAGAAATATTCTTCCTTAATTATTTTATTAATGATTTACACTATATATAATTGTACAAAAATATTTATCTTGCTACAAACTATGTAACTAATCAATCCTAATTACAAGAGAAATCTATTCTACCTAATTGCATTTAAAATTGTACATCTCATATATTAGGTAGAATTAGATTTCTCTTGTAATTATGATTGAATTAGATTTCTCATGTAATTAGGATTGATTAGTTACCTAGTTTGTAGTAAGATAAATATGTTTATACCTAATATAGGAGATGTACAATTTTAAATGCAATCTAATTCTATTAATGTGTTCAATAGCATTCATTTGTTGTACAAACAAAAATGATAAAACCAATAAGGAAGAAAACTAATCTTCATTATGTTTTTTCTTTTTATCTTCTTATACAACAGAAAGCAAGTATACACCTCTATTTATATTTGTTTATTGGGAGGTGATTTTTATAAATATTTGGTGTGGCGAATTAGTTTGTCAGATTGAGATGATCTGTTTAGATAAATGAAAAAATAATTTAATGTCATATTATGCCTTTTCAATATTTTTATTATCAGTCAAAATGAAGTATAATTAATATTGATAATCCATACAGCCATAATTCAATTACTTTAATTTGGAATTGAGGAACAATTGTTATATACTTGTTACAGAAAAATGGATAACTTCTGGTAGTAACTATGAAGTAAAGACGAGATTACATTATAGATTACGATGATAAAACAACAGACATTGATTTGATCTCTCTTACATTACTTGTAATAGATTTTAGTCTGCCTCGTTAGTAATGATAAAATATTAGACTAATTAAAAATAACAAAATTATTAGAATTTGGTTGGAATAAAAACGTAAACCAGTAATTCCATTATCAAATTAATCACAAAAGGATAAGAAAACGAAACTAATTATTTAAGCCGTTGTTACTGAATTGTTATTTCCAGTAGTTGTGGCATACATATTACTAAGAGAACCTAAAACTCGATGTTTGGTCAGGTTGGTAGAATTATTAATTAGGTCAGGTTGTATTTGGTTGTTTTAGTTTTGAAAATCTTCGATGAGCAAGCACTAAGCAATAAAAAGAACTTTTCAATTCATGTTTAAAAAAAAAAAATCAATCCAATGTCTGGTATCCGCATTGTAGCACGACTATATCCAGATTCACACAGCGTAGGGACCATTCGAGAGAAACGCTCCCTACCAAGAATTTTTTCATATCATTCGAACTCAAAACCTCTGATTAAGGAAGGAGCATCCCCAACCGCTGCACCACATCTTTTGGTGGTCAATTCATGTGAATTACACTTCATTCAAATTATTAGATGTTGTTCGATTTCGTTTTTTTTTGTTTTTTTGTTTACTTCAGTAATTTACTATTTGCTATGAGAATGTTTACTTTTCATTATTCAACCTCAATTCTGAATAAAATAAGTGTAAAAGAAGGAATATTTATATTAGGTAACCACTTCTATGACATGTATTTAAAGCTTAGCAATAAGTGAAAAAATATTATAAATCTAACCATACAAGAAAACATTGGCACACGACTTGGTCTGAAGTTTGTACAAATAATTGTTGGAAATTTGCCTTTGGCGGGAGTTGCGACCGACCAACTTTAACGGCTTAAACACTAGTGTTACGTATGTTGGAGAATTCGGTTCTTCACACATGCATGATCTACTAAGTACGTAGATAACCGTAGGGCCAAGAATCGTCAAATTTCATTGAGAAATGAAAGAGATATTGGTCCACGAAGTGAGGTGTTTGAAGCATGGAAAGTGTGGTGTTGTGTTCAATTCTCCCTCATCGGTAGAGGAAGAAAGGATTGTTGTGTATATAAGACTCGAAATTGGTTTGGGGTTTGGGACCCCAAGGGGTATCCCATGTGTTTAAAGGAGGGAGGACCTAGATGTGCTTCGGTTTGAGGAAAGACCACACGCGCGCCGCCGCAATCCGTCCGGTTCCAATTAGGGTTCAGGTTCCGGTTCACGAGTCGTGGGTCGTGGGTGGGTCAGGGGGGCCTTCGATATTATCTTTTTGGGCGAGAACTTTGCCGAAATGCTTTGATCCCAGTTTTAGATGTACAATTTGGACCGAATTCTTTCAAATATACGCTTTGGTCCCTGAAGTTTCAAGATGTACAGTTTGGTCTCTCAAGTTTTAAAGTCGAATTTCGGTCAAAGCGAACGCCAAGCACTCAATTCAACCATTTATTTTGGCTGAATTACTCCTCCTATAATGGCCAAATCTGTTGGTCTTTCACCATTTATTTTGGTGGCTTTACTACCTCCATAATGGCCATTATTTGGCCAATAATGGCTGTTATGGGGCAGTTAAACAGCCCTCCCTCACCTATATAAACACCCCATTACACCATTGTTGAGCACTAAAAATAACAGTTTATACAACTCACGAAAATACACAACCAAAACAGTTTTCTTCCTACAACTTCCAAGCATCATTTCGTTACTCAATATTCTTCACGGTAGCATTTGAGTTTCCTTTGCTCAAGTGTTCCATTGTTGTTTTATCTTGGGAGACAAATTGTCCAGGACGTATAAAGGATACATACGAAGCAATATTGTCTTAAGGACAGAGTGTCACACTCGACTCAACAAAACCAGTTTCCATTTTTCCGTCTTCAACAAAATTGTAATTTCAGTTTTGTGGTTCTATTGTAATTTTTAGATTTCTAGATGAATTATTGAATCTTTGTTTATCCTTTCGAATACTTGTAATAGTTATATACTTCTCGTACTACTTTATAAAGTACCATAGAATAAAATCTCCCAACAATAATGGACTGGAACACTGGTTTGAAGTTCAAGCACAAGAATTTGAACTTCAAACCACTATTTCAGAACTTTCAAACAATGTATACAACAACCCAAAATAGTTACAGTGTTCGGATATGATTAGAAATTGAACCACTATCGAAGCCTCGAGCCAAAGTTGAAGTATTGAACGAAAACCTCAAATGAGCAAACAAAGACTCAAAAAAACTTAAGCAACTCCAAAATTATTGAACTGTTTATCATTTCAAATTAATCTCATTTTGAACTTTGTCTTTTTATATTATATATATTGTCTGTCCAAAAAGGACTTGAGATTTTTTCTTGAAAGATAAAACTTGAAAAATCTGATGATCTTTTACGGAAAAAATGTTGTAGATGTCAAAAGAGATATGAATAACATTGTAGCTTTATGATGGAACATGTCGAGTTTATGGTGTAGCAATAGGGAGAAGATGAATAATGTGCGGAGAGTATTTAAAACTGCATTAATTTTAATTTGTGGCCATATTTTAGATAGTGGATTAAAAGTAAATATTTATCCTTGTGCCGAGGGTCTACCACAAACAACCTCTTTACATTCAAAGGTAGAGGTAAAATTTGGATACACTTCACCATTCCAAGACCGCACTTTATGATATTACACTGAATATATTATTATATTAAAAGTAAATATTTGTACAAATGGCCTGCCTATTGGTCAACGGTAGCCCAAAATGTTAGATGGGCTATGTGAACTATAAAGCGTTCGGATAAGCTAGCTCATATTTGTCGAATGCCAAAAGTAAGTTGCGACAATTTGTAACAATTTCACGAGGTATGTTACCTGGATATAGTTATTTAATATGTATCTAGTTTTAAAGCTTTGTTGCACGTCTAATAACAACTTTAGATATGTTGTATTTGAAGTTTCATATGACTGAAGTTCAGGTATTCCTACCAGAAGTTTAGATAAAATGATTGAAATGCAGACAAAAATGACGGATGTTGGAAATTTACTAATGTGGGATTGAGTTTATCTTGTCTTTAATGACTTAAACATGTGGGTCCCGCATGTCGAAAACATCGTTTCTTCGCACGTGCCTAATCTACTAAGTGAGTAGATGATGTTAGTGCCAAGTATCGTCAAATTTCGTTAAGAAATGAAAGAGATATTTGTACACAAAGTAAGATGTTTGAGACATGAAAAGATGAAGTGTTTTTGGCCAAAAATGACAAATCTCCCTCATTGGTAGAAGATGGAAGGATTGAGCAATATATAAGCTCTAATTTTGAGTAAGGGTTTGGGGCCCCAAGGGGTAACCCATATGTTTAGAAGAGGGAGGATCTATGTGAGCTTGGGTTCGAGGCTAAGCCCTACACGCACACCGCCGCCCGCCCCTTTCCGAGTTCTCGGGTCATGGGCTGTCTTTCGGGTATTTTTTTTGTCTCTGAAGTACTTCCTATTTACACTTTGGTCCCTAAAGATTTCGGAAACGTTGCAACTGTTCGGAAGAGTTCTGAAACATTGCAACAGCCCTCCTCTTCAAATATAAAATTGAACACTTTACTGTTCAGTTCGAAATATTACAACACAAAACTCTTTTTCTGTTTTGTTCAAAAATATATAGAAACAGAACTCGAAATACGTAAATAACTTCGAAACACGTAAATGTAAACTCTTGTCTTACATTACTCGTTTCAAACAAAAATAGAATCAGCAATTTGTTCTATTTTTATTTCTTGGCTAGAATCAATTGTATTTGCTTTGTATAGTTGATCGTTGTTGTTTTATCTTAAGAGACTATTGTCCATCACCGTAAAAGCATTTATACGGGTCAATTCTGTCTTAAAGATATAGAGTCATCTCTCAACTCAACTTTCTTCTTGTTTAACCTTTCAGACACCATTTTCACCAACAGATTTAAGCCATATGCCTACACATCGCTGAAGTTCAAGCAAAAATGATTGAACTTAAGTCATACATACCTGAACATCAGTCATTTGAAACATCAAGATTGTAATAGTTTCACTTTCAACAAGTAGATCGAGTGAGGTAGTAAGACGCTTGCAAAGTTTTGGTTTGTAATTGAAACAAATAAACTACACTAATTTTACCACCCATATTTTCTAATCAAAAAGGGCGGAGAAGGATTGGTTTGATTGGCAAAATAGAAACCATCTTCCTTCACTAACCAATAACATATTCCTGTTTCATATCCTCCTTCTTCTCCACAAGCTCCATTATATCTATACACCTCAAAGGCTACATTTTTTTAACCCCTCCAAAAATGACAAAAGAAAACCGTCTCAACGAATGCATTTGGCTTGAACGAAAATGTGAAATCGCTTCCCTTATATGGAGGATAATGCCACCCAAGATCGTCATCTCTGGATGCACAATGAAATATTGATTTAGGAGTGTTTTTTTCAATACCATCGACTATATGAACATGAATGGTGGCATTCATTTGTTGTACAAATAATAAAAATGATAAAAACAACAAGGAAGAAAAACTAATTTCCATTGAATGGAAACTCATATTCTTAGTTCAATGGTTATTTGTACCTTCTCAAGTACACACCTCTATTTATACTTGTTTTCAGAGTTTAATGGCATAGTTTCTTTGTTAGACAATGAGAATCTATTTTAGGTAGATCATCTTCTAATATGGAAAATAATTTATGTCTTTTCAATTCTTTTTTATTATTTGAATATATATGGCATGTCCAAATGGAGTAGAAGGATATTGATAACTTTTGGTAGCAACTACAGAGGTTGTAATAGATTTTAGTCAATGTTGTTAGAAATGATAAAAAACAAATTACATTAGGGTAACACGACTATTGTAACTAGGATAAAAAGGCAGAAGAGTAATTCCATTACAAAATTCAATCACAAGATAAAATTAATAGAAATAAAATAAAAGTCACTAGTACTACTTCAGAAATACAATTAATAATGGAGGCCACATAAGTTTTCAGTATTAAAGAGATTTACAAATGGGGATGTTCACACCACTTTGATCTAGAATCTCCTTGTAAGCTAAAGTTTTTATTGTTTCACTAGGAAAGATGATTTAAACGTAGGAAACTTATTGAATTCATTTTGTGAATATAGGAAACTTATTGAATTCATTTTGTAAATATAGGAAACTTGTTGAATTCATTTTGTAAATATAGGAAACTTGTTGAATTCATTTTATAGTAGTACTAGTATAATATATAAAGTCCATAGTCAATATAAAGATCCTATATATAAAGTCAATAGTCAATAAAAATTGAATAAGTAATGAATTTCCATTAAAAAAAATTTAAGACATGAATTTGTTAGCGCGCAACCTTTGTATTTGATACTAGTGTTGGAAACTTATTGAATTAATTTTTAACTATAGATTTATTAGCTAAATTAAACAGAGATCGACTGACCATGTGCAACGTTATGGAATATTTTTGTAATATAGGTAGTTTCTTAACCAAATGGTCTAGCTATGTCTTGTTAAGCAAAACTTTTTATTATTGTCGGATATTGTAAAGCAGTACGGAAAGTAAATAAATATTACAAGTGTTCGAAAGGATAAACGAACAAGCCAATGTTCAGAACTGCCGCAAGTTTGTTGAGTCTTGAATCTTGATAACCTGAAATCAAGAAACACTAAATCTGGATTGTTACAACTGTGTGCTGAGTCGAGTGATGACACTCTGTCTTTAAGATAAGATTATCACGTATATATGCTTTTACGTTAACGGGCAATAGTCTCCCAAGATAAAGCAACACTGTAATCAACGCTACAAAGCAAATAGGTTGAGTCTGACGAAGAAAACAAACACGAAATGACTTGCTGAAGAAATGGAAAAAGAAGGAAGAGTTTCTGTTTTGACATTGTTTCTGCGGACATAATATGTGTTGTTTCTCTTCTGTTTTTGTCTCTGTGTATACAGTGTGTCTCGTTGTTTTTCTGTATATGTGTGTCACAATTGAGCCAAAAGGCATCAGTATATAGCATGGGGGGGGGACTCTTCAACTGCCAAAACATGGATGTTAATGACCATTAGGGAGGGCTGTTAATGGGCATTAGTGAGGTTGTTTATGGAGGAGTTAACAGCCAAGTAATGGCTGGTTAATGCTCCAAAAATCAGCCCAAACGGTAGGCAGAAACTTTTTGCCTTCCGTTGTTGCCAAATTCATCTTTCCAAAAACTCCAGGGACCAAACTGTAAATATTAAATAATTTGGGATCCAAAGAGATAATATCAGAAGAAGCCCACAACCCACGACCCGAGCGAGCGGCGGCGGCGCGCGTGTGGGCTTTGCCTTGAACCCATACACATCTAGGTCTTCTTTCCTTTAAACACATGGGATACCCCTTGGGGTCCCAAACCCTTAGCTAATTTAGAGACTTATAAAGAGAACAATTCTTCATTTTCCCACCGATGTGGTAGATTTGTCCCACACCATATTTCTATGCTTCAAACACCTTACTTCGTGGATCAATATCTCTTTCATTTCTCAATGAAATCTGACGATTCTTGGCCATACGGTCATCTACTCACTTAGTAGATTATGCACGTGAGAAGAGACAAAGCCTTCAACATGCGGAACCTTAGTGTTTAATTCATTAAATATGGGTGGACGCACCTCCCAACCAAAGATAAAATTCCAACAATTATCATATAGGAAACATGAATTCATTTATTAAATATAGGAAATTTATTGAATTCATTGTGTGAATACGGAAAAAATCTTGATCGCTTATACGAGGAGCTATTTATAAAATTTGTATGATTAAATAAGTAGGAAAACACTCAATATTTTATATTAGTATAATGAAGACGGTAGTCGCTAGCGAGCGCCTAACCTATATAAGAGCTTTCCACCTTTATTTGGTTGTGCTGCTAACCATCTTAAGGAAGCAAGATATATGATAGTCAAGCATATTCATAATAAAAAAATATGTCACTTTTTGAAACGCATGCACATAGCAATAGAGCATGGCTAAAAGTCGACCAAGAAGAGCTTAAATTCTGACGACACCGGAAGCAATTCTTTTTTTTTTCGGAAGCAGGTCATTTTTTGGAAAAAAAAATCAAATTATTTACCTTGTCGGTATAGTTAACCTATTATAATAAGTTATCTAATCTATTTTTTAAGTATCGAATTTGTCTTGTAGGTCAACTTAATACATGATGATCTAAAAAATTTGTGTACAGTCAATACACATAACTTAAACTCAAAAGATATCTCAACTCTTATTACAAGAAGAAAACATACTCATACACACACATATAACATTTACGTCTCAATTCCAAATAAATTGAGACTAACATAAAATTAGGTAATTTAATGTTGGCTCGCAGCCGACCACAACTTTTCTCTCTCTTATCTAAACTTAAAACCAAACTTTTCTCTCTCTTATCTAAACTTAAAACCAATTATTGAAGTGTGTGACCATCTGATCTAAAAGCTTAAGCTGTTAGATAGAACACACTTTTAATATTATATTCTCAACACCAATAACGCGAGCAAGCTCCTTTAGTTATTTTTATCTATTTTGTTGAACAAACTCAAGGTGCTATCAACATTTCTCTTGTAAGTTTAAAAGGTAAAAACATTTTTTGTTGATCAGGAAGACTTTCTTTTATCAAAGGCACATCTTTGAATTTTCTCATCCAATCTTGTAAATTAGGCAATGAATTTTCTTCAATCATCTTCACACCTCCAACATCTTCTATAATTTTCAGCCAGTGACAAATCCATCCAAAGGCTATATCCACTATTCCAATTTTTCCTCCAATAAAAAATATATTATTCTGATTTTTAAAAGCATACTCTTCTATGGTTTTCAACATTTTCAAGCTGTCCTTCACTGCCCTTTCTTGTTCTTCCCCTTTGGCTCTAAATATCATCCAAAGAGATACACTCTGTAGAATATTATCAAATAGACAACCTTTTAAATAACTTGATCTTATAATATTTTCTGTATATCAATGTATAAATAGTAATTGACTTTGAAGTAATCAAACAACATGGAAATTCTTTGCGCCATCAGCGTTTCAAAGTTAAACTCATTAAAAATAAGTGGAAAATGGTCATAAATACCCCTCTAGCTACTATAGGAAATATGTTTATTTTATCATATATTGTACTTTGAGATCATTCTTTGTTGTTAACACATTGTCTCATACATACCCTTGAACATAACTCCAACATGTACTATATGGAAGAGTAAATTTAAGTTTAATGTGTCTTAGAGCTTAGCGCGTGGAGCACATATGCAGAGCTAGAGTTCTAGTTATGAGTTTAGCAAAATTAATAGCTTTGACCAAAATCTTGTATAAATATTTTCAAAACCACCACTAAACTGTCTTTTATAGAATCCACAACCTACAACTCAATTTTTCTCGATCCACCTTTGACGGAGCGTAATTTTATACTACAAAAAAAAAAGTAAAAGGGTCTGGACCTCTTTCAAGAAGTATTTTGACATGTGGGGTCCCACTCATTCACACGACATACTTTGTGAAGGGGAAAGTCCCGAAGGCGAAATTCTCCACCTGTATCAGAGGCCTCTTGGCCAGGTGAGATGTAAATCGAGGGATATGCGCGAGTGGCAGCCCTGCAAGGGAGATGACCAACGGGACACAAACCCAGCAATAGCCCTTGCAATATTTCAGCAAAGACTGTCACCACACGGATTCGAACCCGCGACGTCGGAGTGGTTGTACCCCAATCACCTTGTCACTTACCAACTCGCATGTGCCCCTGGGGACCATTCACACGACATACTAATGGTAAATGTATGAATATTCCAAAATATAAGGAAGAATAAAATTAAACTATTTCGTAAAATTATACCTTTTGTTCAAAATAATTCACCCAGAATCTAGCCACAGCTCTTTCATAAGGATCACTTGGGAGCAACGGATACTGATTTGGAAATATTTGTTCAATGTATTCGAGAATAACCATAGATTCACAAATTGGTTTTCCATTATGAACAAGCACTGGGATTTTCTTGAAAATAGGATTATATTTAAGAAGAAAATCACTTTTATTTGCAAGATCTTCTTCTATGTATTCATATGATAAGCCCTTTAATTTAAGAGCCCATATTATTCTTAATGAATATGGACTTGGCCATGATCCATGGAGCTTCAAATCTTGATCCATTTTTGGTTTCTATATTTTTGAGCTTCACTTTCTCTTGTAAGTGTTAATTTAAAAGAAATTTTTGAGAGTTTATGCTTGATCAACAAGAAAGTTTAGAATAATATACATTTTTTCTTAGACTAGCAAATTTTGGTTGAATTTTGATTATGATGTATTAGTTATTTTATGAATTACGGTTAATCACATTTTTTGTCCCTCGTTTATTGATAAATTCTGAATTTAATTCTTGTGATATCTGATTGAGCACATTTAATCTTCAAGTACTGAAACGTGCACTTTCAATTCATTTGCTTGTGAAAATTCACAAATTTTCAAAATTATTAGTCGTTCCACCATTTAATTGCCGACATGTTATGTTAAATTTATATTCTTACTTCATATTTGACGATAACATACTTCTAAGATAATTCAAATATCACATGTTAACTACATAAAAGGGATCAAAAGATTAGATTTTAACTAACTAAATGTTAAATTGTGTTAAATCATAATATCACAAAGGACCAAAATTACAATTTATCAATAATGGAAGAAATCTGTTATCCACATGAATTTATTAGACTTTAGTCAAAGATGCACGACATATTGCTAACCCATTTTGTGCAGTGTATTCAAAGTTTTCTTCTTATTATATATCTTTTTGTCTCTGACTTTCTTCTTCTCATATATTTTCTCAAGTTCTTTTATTTTTCCTTTCTTTTGGGTAGGTAGCTAGTTGCTAGTTGACTAATATATTTTCCTACTTCTAGTATTAAAATTTTGATTGGTTGTTTTCAGCACAAAAGTCGTGGTGTGGTGGGTACAGTCCCTCTACCTTTAATCAAAGATTTCGAGCACTTCCTCCTTTAATGAATAGTACGAATTCAAATTAATCACTACTCGGCCAATGTTTAATTTGTCTCAAGTTATAACCAAAAGAACTTTGCGGGTCAAGCCTCAATTTGTACCGTACCCGCCCGTCCCATTCTACTGCCATCCCTACTCCTCAAGCATCTGATTTTCAAAATTAAACTTCTAAAGTGATATATAGTTCAACAACATATGGTGATCAAAAATAAGGAATTCGAATTTGATATGATGATTTTTTTTTTATTGACGAAGGAACCCGCAGCCGCTACTCTTTCGAGTGCGCACAGGGTAAATCCCGGATTGACGCAATAGCCTACAAACCACGTCAGTCGATTAACCACACTTGGCAAGCCATGTGTGACATGCTCAACCAAGAAGGTTTATGCAGGGGATCGAACTCGTGACATTGCGGTCCCCTTGCGGGATTAGAAGTAAGAGATGACGTGACAGAGAAAATAATTTTACCTTCCAAAACGCGCACGAGAAATAAAAAGAAGTACTCTTATTTATTAAATAGTTAACAAAAGTAAAAGTTCAAGAAGATGACAATATCATCTCTCTCTGATTCTTTAAAAACACAAACATGTCATCACGATTAGGAAGGTTCTCTTTAATGACTTGTTCTTCTTTGAAATTTTGTACCCAATTTAATAAACGAGGAAATGAGTGAGGTACCAATAATTTCACACCAACAATATCTTCAATTACTTCAAGCCAGTGAGGGATAATTCCAAAAGCTATATCCACAATTCCAATTTTCTCACCACCAAAAAATTTATTTTCTTGATCTCCAAAGGCTTGTTCTTCTATGATTTTGAGCATTTCTATTGTTTCTTTGATGGATTTTTCTTGTTTTTCACCAGTTGTGTAGTACATTGTCCCAATACAGTGCCCCTATATGACAATATAGTTAATGTCAAATCGATTTGGTGCAAAGATAAGTTGAATAAATGACGAACTTCATTAAGATTTTAACGAGATTATTTAATTTTACGGATGATTATCTAACTTTTAGTATGTGATATAAACATCAAGAAATGTTGAATTTGATCCCAAAAAAACATATGTAGGCTGCAAAAAAAAGTATAGCTACGACATCAACTCATCTTACATAATAACCACATCATATTTAACCAAAGGGGGAAAAACATACCTTATCTCCAGCAAATTTAACCCAAAATCTTGCAATGGCTCTATCAAGAGGATGAATAGGAAGAAGTGGATTTTGAGGCCAAGTATCTTCAATATATTCAAGAATCACCATGGATTCAGAAATTACCTTCTCACCATGAAAAAGAACTGGAAATCTCTTGAAAGCTGAATTATATTTCATAATTAAAGACCCTTTATCAGAATGTTCCTCTTCTATGTACTCAAAATTTATGACTTTTAGCTTTAGAGCCCAAATAACCCTATAAGTGAACAAATTATAAGAAGTTCCATAGAGTTTTACTTCTTCCATTTGAACTCAAGAACCAAAAACTTGACTCTAAAATGATGCATAATAATGGAAGGAGTAGAAGTCCTATATTTATGAAAATAGGTTTTCATGGACCACCTTGTTTTTTTAAATTCGAGTTTAAGTTTTATACATTGATGGTCTAAAAAGTATTTATACGATCAGATAAGTTATAAGTTAATTGCTAGAAAATCATGTTTATCTGTTCGATTTTCCACTAGGTATTTTGCATCCAATGTGATCTCTAATAAAGGAGATTCTATACCTAGGTTCAAACTCGAGACCTCTGATTAAGAATGAAGGAGTACTTATCACTCCACTACTTTCAGGGATTCATCAATCCTAGTATACTACTCCTGCACAAACACGCTTAACTTCAGAATTCTGATGAAATTCGGTACCAGAAAAACATGATAATATCACTCTCTCCGTCCCAATTTGTTTGACACTTATCGTTTTTCGAGAGTCAAATGAGTTGTTCTTTGACCGTAATTTTTTCAAATGTCTTTTAAATATTATAAATATTAACTATGGTGACTTGTAGTACTTTTTACATAGTTTTCAAATATGTCAATTTTATGCGAAAAATTTAAAGATTCTATGTTCAAACACATGGTCAAAATTAAGAAGTTTGACTCTCGAAAAGCAAAAAGTGTCAAACAAATTGGGACAGAGGGAGTAATTAACAATATTAAAATTAATTTAACTAATCTAATATAAATTACACTGATACTATAGATATTTTTAAACTGTCAATATATATATACTCGTATTATATAGTTATATAGAGCCTTTCATGCAAATTGATGGCCTTCTGATTAGTGTGTCTTATACATAAAACTAATCATAAATGATTGTTGTCATTTGCATATCAATATTCAACAGTTAAATCCAAGGATAGGATCTAAATGTGTTTTGTTTCTAGTTGCCACATGAGATTCCATTTCTTTTGCCCTTTAGTTGATTCATTGATGTTATATTTTTATTAAACGGATGTTCATTGATAAGGCATGGATAAAAAATGTAATCATATTATTTAGGTACGATCATGATTATGAGATGATTAAAGATTAATAAACCATTAGCAACTTATTGAAACAAACAACTCTACATTTCAGAGCTGAAATTAACATCAATCTAAATCAGGTTCCAAATACTTTTGATGGTTATTCTGTTTATTCTTTTAGTATTTAAATACAAAAAATTGAATATCTTAAATATTGTGAAACGTCCAATACTAATTTGAGGAATATTTTATAGTTGAATAATAAGTTTTGCTCACAAATATTCAATTATCACAAAAGAAAATCAAGTGAAATTCGTGTCCAATTACAATTTTAACTTCTATATAATATTTTTTAACTTCAAAATCAAATACTTTTATTTCAACTTAAATGGTGAAATAAGTTATACATAAGTCATGACCCACGGGCCGGCAGATCCATGACAAAATTATTCACTATACCCGTTAGATCTTGGCCCATGTCGGGTTTATGGTTTGGGCCATGATGGTCGTGTTCATCCTTTTTCTGCAGGAAAATATATCCAATAACTTTGAAAATTGATAGATTTAACCCTCGCTTGCCTCATGGGAAATTCTTTAAGGCCGAATGTCAAAAGTAGTTGAAATTTGAGGTATTGCCAATGGAAAAAACGAGGTCAAAAGTTTAAGAAAAGCCACCTCCAAAGCCATTGTTGTAAATCATCCCTTAAATCAATGCACACTTAGAGATGGCAGTGGATCCTGGACCCGGTCTGGATTCGGTGGATCCAGATCCGTTTTATAGGATATGGATCTTCAAAATTTGGACCCGATGGATCCGGATCGGACCCGGATCCATTTATGACGGATCAGATCTGGATCTGGATCTTGTATTTGAGATCCGTATCCGGTCCAGGTCCGACCCGTGAATCCGTTTTTTATTAAATATATTTATAACCTAGAATGTAATTTTATAAGTATTTTCTTAAAATTGCTAAGCACATCCTTGCAAGTTTAATTCTCAAAACAAGTTTAATTTATCCGCGCGTTAACTCAAAAACCAGAAAATAAAGAGGTAACTTCGATAATAAAATCAATGTTATATTAGTGAATGACTAACATCTCCATAGACAAGTAGTTAAAATTATATTCACTTCATTTGTGAAGATTCCAAGCGCATGCAAGTTCTGCATTGTGGAAATACTAGTTAGCATTTTTCACAACTATTGTCATTGTCCAACATTTTCAATTAATAACTCACAATCAAAACGAGACAACGAACAAAATATCTCATATGAACATTTCAAAATTGAAACACAGTAAACTGTTAGCTAAGTAAAAATCGTTTGTCAGTTCAAAAAAAAATTCTTAGTAAGGCAAATTTTTTTACATGTGGATCCAGATCCGATCCGTGGATCCGATGGATCCGGATATGGATCTGATTTTTATGGACCCGATGGATCTGGATCTGGTAGGATCTGGTCCAGATCCGATCCGTTGCCATCCCTATGCACACTACGGCTAGAAATCCAATTATCCATCTCGTTTACTTTGATTTACCACAATACATTTATATCTATCATAAATATAGGTGCTACATGTGCCGGTTGGATTGATTTCGAGCGAATTAAAATAAGTTGAGTTAATAAATAGATAAACATTAACCAGTTAAAATGTTACTTGAGTTGAGAGGGTTTGGGGTCATGATCAACCCCCCCCCCTCCCTAACTCTTACCAAAAAATTGTTTTCTTGTCTTTTTTTTTTAGAATTTGTTAATTATCAAACAAAACTAAAAATAATGTTAAGCCTAAGAGACTATGAGCGAGGTAGGATAAAATAGTATCTTAACCATGGACCTAAGACGGCCCTATGTAATATGTCTTCTCATGAATGACGTGTAGATATAAAAAGGTCAAACCCATCGGCGACCCCTTGTAAGCGTCAAGATCTTTCACTTAGACATCTCAACTAAATCTTGTTCCATTTAGACACATGAGATGGATCCACACTGTGTCATTTAGATATTTTTTGCTGACTTGACAAGTGTGAATTTCACACCAAACAGACGTGTGAAAGGCCAAAAATCATATTTTGTAGAAAAAATTCCTTCTTTCTTCTTCATTCTTTTTTTTTTATTTTTACTTCCTCCTTCTTCTTCTTCATTCTTTTCTTTACCATCTTCCTATCAGCATCGACATCGCCGCCGCCGCTATCACTACCGGGAAAAAAATCAATTACATTTTAATTCAACTCAATTTCTTGCTTTGTCCTAGTAAAAAGAAAAAAATAAAGGAACTCATCAAATCACCATTAAAGGGCTCTTTAGAAAGTTTGAAGGTTTAAAATGAGTTATTTTATTTGATGAAAATTTTGAGAATCAATGTTGGAGTTGTCTTCGGGTCTTCGTGGGGAATCTTTAGCTGAAGTTATAACAAATGGAAAAGTTTTTTTAAAATTTTGAATTAAAATTGTGGTTGGAACAAGAACACACATGAAAAGGGTGAAGAACACCAAGAACGTGATTTCAATTTTTTTTGTTAGTAAATGTGTTTTTTGGTGTGTTAATAATGTGTAGGGTTTAGAAAATAGATTTTTCTTTCTTTTTTGATATATTAATTTTACTCAAATTTATTTTTTATATTATTATGGGATCAAATGACACATGTCATAATCTAATTTGTCATTTTGTCATGTCATTGGCGAGTGTGCTACACACATAACATATTTGATTGATTCAACGAAAAATGTCTAAATGATACAGTCGGACCCTACCTCATGTGTCTAAATGAAATAAGATTTAGTTAAATTGTCTAAGTAAAAGATCTTGACGAGCACAAAGGCCGCCGTTGGGTTTGGCCGTATAAAAAAGTCATTCATTATAACCTTACAAAGTAAAATTCAAAACAATAGAAGGAAAAGTTTGATAACACGAAACAACTTATATTTTTTTAATATTAATCATATTAGAGGAGATCTATCTTATACATTCCAGTCAAATTTTTTGGAATAAGATCCAGAATTATGACCTCCAAAGTAAAATCCATCGTCCTGTACTTTCCAAAAACATTCATAATCGTTTCCACTTATTCTTCCACAAGCACGAGATTTGTACATGTCTGTGGTGAAAACATCAAAAAATTGTGTTTTCGAACCCCACGAATAGTGACAATAAAAACGAGTACTACCAAAGACAGCCTCACGGAATGAAAAATGAAAATCGTCACCCACTTTAAGATTTTTTATTCCAATAGCATCATGATAGAGAATACGTATATATTCTTCATATATTCTATATTTATTAATTTGATGTAATTATGTAAAGTATGAAATTCTCCTTGGTTGGAGGCTTCTCATTAATGCAATATATATAGGTGTTTACAATTACAAACATAATTGTATAAGATTATTTACTTTACATAATTACATCAAATTAATAATTACAGAATATATAGATTCTCTATCACATCATTTTTAGATTTACAATGAACAGAAAGAGGAACGTCATTATTTGGGAGGGCAACGATAATATGAACTGTGAATCCAGCAGTAAGTGCAGAATTTACTGTTTGACCGAGAATGATCAATATGGCTAGTGAGAGTACTATAGCTTTGGTCATGCTGGAGCTCTTATATATTTGTCTGATGAATTACTACATATTTTCTTCTAATTTTTTGCCCTTATATATTGTCTGCATATACCACGGTAAAATGGTTGAGATAGAGATGTTTATTTAATAATTTTTGCTAATTTAAAATGTGGACTTGCCTAATAATACATAATTCAGATATATTAATTATGAATTCATGTTGTTGATATCTATTGATAGTATACCTTATCAAAATATAATGGTCAAAATAAAAGAAAATAAATCGAGTTGAAACTTATTTTGTTTTCTTAGTTTAAGAGGAAATACTTCTTAACTGCATTGAAATTTTATTTAAATCGGGCATTGTTGGTGAGTGGAAATCATTCTCTACATCAAGGATTTTATTTTGGGGTCATGAAACTCATAATAATTATGAAGTATTAATTCCTCGTAAACACATAATTGATAACTATGGCATTCATATTGTTTAAGTAGCAAAGTAAATAGTAATTCAAAACATAGTAATACATCATGAAGGAGTTCTGGAAATTACCCGCAACATTTTAGTTCGACAAATTTTGAATGTCCAAAATTTTCACTTGTAAATAATGAATTGAAAATTTAAATTAAATAAAGTGAATTGGCTGGAGCAAAATTTGAACAATGACGGATTTGTAATTTAAGAGTTAAGAATGAAGTTGATTATTCAGAAGGTCACTCAACTAATAAAAATTATATAAAAAAAAGTCATCTTTTTTTATTTTGTAACAGAAGAGTCACTTTGTTTTTACTGTTTTGTCTCCTTTTTAATTTCATTCCATCAAGAGGCCAAAAGACTTCTTTGAGAAAGTGATCAGCTCAAGATTCTTGATTTTCTAGAGACCGTATTTTAGATAGGTACTCCATCCGTTTCATAATAAGTGATTTTTTAGGCTTATGTACATTTTTTTAAAAATTGCTTATTCTTAGAAAATTATGAGTGTTTTTACTAACCAATCCCTAATCAAGTTTTACTATTTTGTAGAAAAAGAAAAGGTAGTTGATGAATCTTGACTATTTAAATAAGAATAATCTTAGAAGGATTTATTCAAAGTCTTCTTGAAATCCTAAAATATCAGTTATTTTGAAACGAAGGAAATATGTTTTTATACAAATTTTATTTGTGCATTAATTTATAGCTTAATGTTGAATACTTTTGAAACAATGGCTAAATGTTAGTAGTAATTAGCGATCTGTAAAGCCGCTATTTGCCTTTTTTTCTTTGTGCACAACGTACGGCTTAATTATGCATATTTGACTTTGAGGTAACGTACAGCGGTCAAAGATAAGGGTTTAGCGTGATTTACATCCAATTATTACTCAAAAGTAAAATAAAAAATTCTAATTTTACTTTTGTTATTGTAAGTTTTTTTCTTTTAAAAAAAACATTACTCCTATTGAGGTAGTAGTAGATTGTCACCAGCTAAATAGTTAGCAAGACCTAGCTACATGCATATTGTACCTACGGATAGTGACGAATTTATGAAGAAAAAATGAGTTACGTGAACCTATAGTCATCCGAGTAAATTCAATATATTATGTATATAATTTTTAAAATATATCTAATATTAACTGAAAGAATATATGATCAAACAAGACTTAATGGTGCACTAATTAAGTATTGGGCTTAATTTCTTGAGGCATATTGATGCCTGAAGAATCAATAGATTGTGGCACTCACCCTGGATGAGTTACATGAACCTATAGTCATCCGAGTAAATTCAATATATTATGTATATAATTTTTAAAATATATTTAATATTAACTGAAAGAATATATGATCAAACAAGACTTAATGGTGCACTAATTAAGTGTTGGGCTTAATTTCTTGAGGCATATTGATGCCTGAAGAATCAATAGATTGTGGCACTCACCCGGGCTAGTGAGTGCTTTTTCATTAAGAGTGAATCATGTAAATTATGAAAAATATAATTTTGTTTGTTTAAGCGCAAATTCATCCCAAATCTTCTTATAACACTATCAATTTTTGAGTTTTAATGCAAAAGGGAATTAACTATGAACTCGTTAATTTATCGCTAAATCGCTCGTAACTAACAGAACTTTTTGATAATTTATCGCTAATCCGTTGTTAAATAGGAATAGCGACGAATTTTGTTGTTTAACTATAGGATTAGTCTATTGCTAATTCCTTCATTTTTTAGTTGTGCAACTAAGGAAGTTTTAATATGACTTGTCTAATTTCTAAAAATTCAAATTTTAGTTTAAAAGTAGATTGATCTAAATTCTAATCTGATTTAATTACGAAAAATGGTCCGATTAAAGAGTCTATTAAGTTTTTTTTTCTTTTTCTCTTAAAACTTTTTGGGCTTAAAAGTAAATATAGTAATTTGAGATAAAGCAATAACCTTCTAATTGAACACAAAACAATGAAGGACAACAAAAGAAAGACCTGGATAAAAAAACCAAAAGCAAGTAATTTATATATCATAGAAGATTTTATACATTCCAGTCATACTTTTTGATGTAAGTGTAGAATTGTATTAATCTTCTTTGGGAGTCTTTCTCATTAATACAAATATATATAGTGTGTACAATGTAGAATTCTAATACAATAATGATTATATATCAACCATAATTGTACAACACTAAATATTACAAATATATGGAATATATTTCATAATATACGTTAATACACTCCTTCAGTCGGAGCGGGAGAAGGCTGGATCTGAGGTCGAGGAATAGCTGTCTAGAAAGGCCTTTCGTGAAGATATTTGCATATTGATACGAAGACGGTACATGCAACACCTTAACATGACCGAGAACAACCTTCTCACGAACAAAGTGGATATCCATCTCAATATGTTTGGTTCGCTGATGCTGAATCGGATTATGAGATAAATATATGGCAGATATGTTATCACAGTAAACCAAAGACGTCTTACGCAAGGGAGTATCTGCAGATCTAGTCACTGATATCCCCAAAAAATAACTCAACTTCCTCAAGTCAGTCATAGCAAATTCGATTTTAAGCAATGCAATTATCTCATTTTTCAACAAATCAGATGAGCCAGTAAGAACAATGTCATCCACATATAACAACAAATAAGCAATGCTACTACCTCTATGAAAAATAAATAGAGAATTATCGCATTTGTTGCATACAAGCCCAATACGCATAATGTATTGTGCAAAGCAATCATATCACGCTCTACGAGCATGTTTCAAATCATACAGTGACTTGCGGAGATGACATACATACTGAGGGGTTGTTGGATGAACAAAACCAGGCTGCTGGTGCATGTAAACAGTTTCTTTCAAATCCACATGTAGAAACGCATTCTTCACATCAAGATGATGAATCAGTCAATGCTTACTCATAGCAATACTCAGAACTGTGTGAATAGTAGCCAGTTTAACGATATGACTGAACGTCTCACCACAATCAATATCATCATGTTGATTAGTGTCATTAGTCACTAGCATCGCCTTATATCTCTCTAGATCACCAATGTCTATGTATTTGTGACGAAAAAGCCACATGCATCGGATCATATTCACCCCCTCCGGTCTAGGAACCAAATCCCAAGTGTGTTGTTTCATTAAAGCATTAATTCCTCACACATGGCCGCATTCCAATTTGAATCTAGTTTGGCCAATTTTGGGTTTCTAGAAATTGGGGATATGATTTGTGTAGATAGGTTAAATTGGACTTTGGGTTTGAAAATCTCGTGTCGGGTACATGTTTCCATATGGTGTGAGGGGGCAGGGGCAATCTGCATATGTCTGTTGGGTGTCGGGTCTGGGTCACGATGTGGTATCGGGTCCGAGTTTTGGTTGGTTGAGGCAGTGGCTTCGGTTGTTTGTCGGGATGGGTCGACGAGTTGTGGGTGATGAGTGTAGGGTTCTAGTGATCGAGATTGGTAGGTGGTCGATAAGAATGGTGTGGGGACCGGTGACTAGCTGGGTGGATCGACAGTGTGCGATTGGGCTGACTGTGGTGACTGATTGGTGGTTGCTGACGGGTGGGCCGAATGGGTGTTCTGGGTCAATGGGTTTTGGGGTTCGACAAGGTGGTGGGTCAGTGGTGACTGGTACTGGTGGGTAGGTGGTTGTCGGGGTTCGATGTTTGCTGGTGAAGTGTGGGTTGTCGATGTCTGTGGTGGGTGATCGGTGAGGATGACAAGACGTTGGGGATTGGTTGGTTGGGGGATCCGGGTCGGAGCAAAATGACATCGGTGGAGGGGTGGTCGTCGGGACAGTGGTGGATGTGGGCTGACCGAGAGGAGATTGAGCAGAGGCATTGGAAACTATGGTTGTTGTCGGAACAGTGATAGCGCGGCCAAGAGCTAGGCGGATAAGCGGTGATGTATCGGACTCGTATAAAAATGTGTAATCAGAATTCTGGAATTTTTGGATATTTGCGAATGGGAAGATAACTTCGTCAAACGTGACGTGAATATTTTATAATATACGTTAATAGTAAGATCCGGGAGAATTATCACCAGAAAAGTAAAATCCATCATCGTGTACTTTCTAAAAACAATCATAATGATTTGTAACTATATCTGTTCTTTTACAACCATTGTACATCAAAAAATTGTTGTTTCGAGCCCCAGTAATAGTGACAACAGAAACGAGTTTCGTCCACAAGACTCCAATGAAATGAAAAATGGAAATCGTCACCCACCTTAAGGGTTTTGACTCCAAGATCATTATCTTTCGACTGTCAGCGAAGAGTTAAAAGAACGTCGTTATTTGAGAGGTCATCAATAATATGAACTGTATATCCGAGAGTAAGTGCAGAATTTGCCGTTTGAACGAGAATGGTTAATATGACAAGTGAAAATACAATGACTTTAGTCATGGTGAAATTCTTATATGTTTGTCTACAGAATCACTTCATATTTTCTACTAGTTTTTGCCATTATTATAGTTGGAATAGAACATACCAAGAGGTTGAGAAAGAAATATTTATTAAATAATTTTTGCTAATTTAAAATGTGGAGTTGCTTAATGTAGTAAGAGGTTGAGAAAGAGATGTTTATTAGTAAATGATTTTTGCTAATTTAAAATGTGGACTAGCTTAATTAATACATAATGCAAATATATTATGAAGGATTAGGGGTTTGGGTAAACAGGAATTTGGGTCGGGTTATAAACGTGGGGCGGGTTAAAAATAAAGGAATTGGGTTAAAACATAGATAGAAAATGGGTTAGGTGATGTGGGTGGTTTAATCGGATGATATGTTGCAAATCTGGTATATTAAAATCAAGGATTTGACTTATAAAATTGAATGTCTAGGCCGTTAGTAGAGTGGCATGAAAGGGCTAAATGTGGGCGATGTCATTTTTATATTCAACTATTAACGAATGACATGAATAAGTCATTTCTAATAGTTCAGTGACATATTTAACCTTTTTACTAATTTAAATGATGTGCTTAAGTTAAGAATGAGTTCTAAAATATATATCTAACTTTATATATACTAATTGTTCGCACGTACATACACAAGTATATTGAATGTACTCATGACATATTAAATTCTGCCGAATTCAATATGAACCATCATTACACCGGCCATTGAAAATAAAGAAAAGACTATAACAACAACATAAGGGAAACTATATCTATTCATTTCAATTTCAAATAAAACTATGAACCCAAAAATTTCACCCCTTAGTTTCACTAAAAATATCAAATTTTTGATGTTTCAAAGCCCACCAAAAATTGCAATAAAATAGTGTAGTGCCGAAAAAACTTGAAAATGACCATGTTTGCCACATGCAACTCTAGATCATTATTGTCTTTAGATTGAGAAGACATTGTAATGGAAAGTAATCACAATTAAATTTAGGGAAAGCGTTTGAATTTAGTTCAAAAGTATTGGATTTATCACATTTTTGTCCTGGTTTATATTAAGAGAAATTAAAGACTGAAAACATACGAGGTCAACGCTAAAAGACCGATTTAAGAAATTACCTACGTCAAGTTGAAGTGCTATATTTGTCCGTGCTTAATATTTCTCCTTTCCTCTAACGACTGTCCAGCTTGGCTCTGGCATTTGTAACAAAAAATTTAAACTATACCCCTAAACTATCAAATTGATTATATGTATTCGCTGCAATAAAGCATGCCTCAGAATAATGAGACGGTCCAAATATATATAGAGAGAGTAGTAGGTTGTGTTAGCTTGCTTAATTTTGGTAATTTTTCCATTTGATGATTAATAAAAGTTGTTAGTTGCCTAAAAAGATGATGATACGTGTTATACTCTTTTTTGATCGAGCAACTTCAACTTTTAAGAAGATGATATAGTATAATATTAGGATGTGGAGACTGAGATATCTAAATAAAAAAAATCATTAGAAAGTATACGTGTTATATTTTTTTTTTCAAGTTAAATTTTCTTCTTTTAAGGTTTTTAATGAGGTAATCACAATGCTTATTGAAAGTGTATCATAATTAGACCTGTCCAAAGGTCGGGTCGGGTGGCTTTTTTTTTCTGCTTGCCCGACCCTGGCCCTATTTTTTAAAAAAAATTCCGACCCTGGCCTTGACCCGTCATAATTTTTTGGCAAGCCAGGGTCGAGTCGGGTCGGGTGAGAAAATTTTTTGCCCCTTCTCGGCCAAAACTGCATCGTTTTCCTTGCCCATTCCTCGAATTTCGTGTTAAATTTTACCTCCTCTTCCAAACTTCTCTTTCCAATCTCTTTGTTCTTTCGTTATGTCTAAGAACACATTTCATCCTGCCCATATTGTTTCTAACATCAAGAACAACATCCCTATTATTCTTGAGATGGAAAACGTCCAATATGCGACGTGGGCAGAGTTGTTTAGAATTCACGCTATCTTCCATCAAGTCCTCCATCACATAATTCCTCCCGCTACCCCTATTCCCGCGGAAGATCCTCAGTTATGGATTACTCTTGATGCTACCGTTCTTCAGTGGATTTATTTCACTATTTCTACCGACCTTTTACAAACGATCATTGAGCCGGACACTACGGTTATGGCTACCTGGAATAGATTGTGTGATATATTTCAAGATAACCAACATTCACGTTTTGTCACCCTTGAACAAGAATTCTCCCAAGTCCGCATGGAAGATTTTTCTAACGTTTCTGCATATTGCAAACGCTCAAGAAGTTGGCGGACCAACTCCGTAACGTTGGCGCACCTGTGAGCAATAATCGTCTGGTTCTACAAATAGTTACCGGCCTTTCTGAGGCCTATAATGGCGTTGGGACTCTCCTCCGTCAAAGTAATTCGCTTCCCCCTTTTTATCATGCCCACTCGATGCTCACCTTAGAAGAAGCCGGCTTGGCAAAAAAGGCAGCTAACAGCGCCAGTTCCGTGGCAATGATTTCGTCCGATAATTCTCATGGTTTTGTTAACAATTCGGGTCAAAACCGCAACAACGATGGCGGCAAGAAAGGTCAAAACGTAAAAATAATGGCAAGAATCGCGGCGGCAACAATAGTGGCGGCCGGAAAAGTGGTGGTGGCGGCGCTCTGGTCGTAGCGTGGGCTCGGCTCAAGGCCCCATATGCAGTGGAACTAGGCCAGTCCGTCTTGGCCCAACAATGGATATTTTCCAAGCCCTTACCCTGGAACCTTGCCCAGTTTTCACAACAGGCCAAGCCCAGTTTCTCGGGTCCAGCTTCGACAAACAGGCAGTTTTCTAGGTCGGTGTGCTTGGGCCTCAGCCTCCGCATGCATTCCAGGCAGTGGGCCCCACACCGACTCCGACAGATATTGAGGCCGCGATGCATACGCTTGGATTAAATCCCCCAGACCCGAATTGGTATATGGACACCGGCGCCACTTCACACATAACGTCCGACCAATGTAATCTCTCGTCTTATTCCAATTTGAGCAACAATCGTGGCATAATTGTTGGTAATGGCAAATCAATTCAAATTCGTGGTTATGATCATAAAACGTTGTCTCCCCCACATCCACCTCTTGTCTTAAAAAATGCCCTTCGCGTCCCTAACTTAATTAAAAAATTTGTGTCTGTCCATAAATTCACCACTGATAATTGGGGTTTGGTTGATTTTGATCCTTTTGGGTTTCAGTTGATTTTGATCATTTTGAGTTTTCTGTGAAGGATTTCAAGACAGAGATTCCTCTCGTGAGATGTGATAGTAGGGGATATCTTTATCCTATCACGCCCACATCCGGTCTCTCGAGTCAAGCCTTGACATCTATTTTTGCGGCTCTCGCTCCTTCCTTATGGCATGCACGTTTGAGTCACCATGGGTCATCTATTGTTTCTTCCTTACATAAAAACAATTTTATTTATTATAAGGGTACGCGTAGTACTCTAATTTGTCAATCTTTCACTAGGAAAACTTGTTAGATTGCCGTTTGTAGACTCTGGTTATTGCATGTTTCTTGGTGATAACTTGGTCTCATGGTCTGCCAAACGACATGCTACTTTATCACGCTCCAATGCAGAGGCCGAGTATCGAGGGGTAGCCAATGTGGTTTCTGAATCATGTTGGTTATGTAATCTTCTCTTGGAGCTTCACTTTCCCGTTCACAAAGCTACCTTGGTATATTGTGATAATATTAGTGTCGTCTATCTTTCTAGGAATCCGGTTCAACACCAGCGCACTAAACATATTGAGATGGATATCCATTTTGTTCGCGAAAAGGTAGCTCGTGGACAAGTACGCGTCTTACATGTCCCTTCCAGGTATTAAATTGCAGACATATTTACTAAGGTTCTTCCCTCGATCCTATTTGAAGATTTTAGGGACATTCTCAGCGTACGAAGATCGCCCGCTATAACTTCGGGGGTGTGAAAATGTATCATAATATACCTCATATACACGGTATACTACCTTGTGTATACCGTGTATATCACGAAAACTCTAAGGCAATTGGGAGACCGTGATATACACGGTATACACACCGTGTATATAGGGTTTTCGGTAATAGATTTTTGTATATAATTAGAATTGTACATTTACCATAATTATAGAATTCTTGTACAAGTAGAATAGGGTTTTGGGTATAGAATAGGAATAATATTTTTCATATTATGAAAATTGTAAATTGTATATATACTCATTCATTAATGAAAATAATCAAGAGATTATTTCTTTCACTTATTACTAGTATGTAAACTTTTTTTTTCTTTACTAGAATTTTCTTTTGCAAATTTTTAATTAATAAAATTTTACCGAGACACATTATCAATTAATTAAACTTCAAAAAAAGAATTATGAATATACTTTAATTTAATAACATTTTTTAATACCTCAATATTTTATTTTAAAAAATTACAAGTAGCTTTGCAAACAACTCGTAAAAAAGCTTACCTTTGCCCGTACTTTCCTCTGCTTTACTTATTTTGAAGTATATATACTATATAATAAGGCTGGCTAGTGGGCCGGGTCGGTCCGATTCCGACCCGACCACGCTCTAATCCCCTTAAAAAAAATTAACGGTGTCGGGACTTGAAATTGGGACGGGATCTTGGCTCGTCCCGCCCCGGCCCGTCCCGCTTCGACCCAACCTGCCTGATCCCGGTCAACCCTCCCCCTTTGCAAAACTAATTATTGCAACAACGATCAAATTTAGATTTTGGCCGATGTGCAACGGTCCAAACTACCATTTCTCCTCCCCCCCCCCCTCATAGACCCCCCACCCCTTAATATTTATTTCTAACCCCTAAGTTAGTATATTTACACTTTAACTCAATTTCCAAACTATAAATACATCATTTTCTCTTCATTTTATCTCACAAATCTTCCTACAAGCTCTCAATCTATCTCTCTACAAGTCTACAATTACATTGCCTACTAAATATTTTATTTTATTTGTTCATTTGTATAATTGTATCAAAGTTCAAAAATTCATTTGTATAATTGTATCAAAGTTCAAAAATTGGGACTGAAGTTGACAACTAGCTTGAGGATCATCCATCGAGCAAAGTTTCAATTTTCAACCTCGATTACACGTCGACGTTACGTCGACGTTTGGTACATTCGTTCCTTCTTTAATTTATTGTTGTTACTTTATTTTAATTATCGCAATTAATTTTATTATCTTTAATTATTTATTTGCATAATTAAAATGGAATGATTAATATGTACGATTATGGGTAAGAGTAAGGGTGCTTCATCTAGTAGGGGTAACAAGGGCAAGGGTACTTCTTCTAGTCATCCAATTCCGAGACATGATGATTTGATTGATTACACTCATACATATGAACCTGATTTTCTTAATGATATACCATTAGATGATGAGATATATTCTGCAACTGAACCATACTTTAATTTAGAAGATAATCTAGATGACACACTCACTAGTGCACCTCAACAACCCCAACCTCAGACTGAGTCTCTGCCTCAAACTGAAACTGGAACGCCTCATATTCCCCTTAGTATGAGACGAGGCACCACACAACGAAAATTAAAATCAGTTGCCTGAGATTTTTTGATAGGGACCAAGAAAATAAGTAGTTAGATGTAAAATTTATAAAAATGTTTATAAATTTAAAATGGGAAAAGGTCAGGGTGAAACGGAAGGTTTATTGAGACATGTACCAGGCTTTTACAAAGCTATGTGGGATGAATACGAGGCTACAAAGTCAGGTGCGTCAATGTGCTCTCAGTCGGGACAAGATTCACATAGTGTCCCGAATCAAGTACATGGTCAAATTAACTCTAGTAAATAAAAGTCCATATATATAATAAAATAATATAATTATATTTTTATTATTTAAAAAAAGGGATACCACCTGAACATTGACTGGCGAGCTTATTTACAATTAACTCCCCCACCCCCAAACCCAGCGACCCCCGGCTATAAATCCACTTTATCCTCCTTTCCAATTTTTCATTCCATCAAAAAGCTCAAATGAGAAAAGTGATCATCAGTTCAAGATTCTTGATTTTCTACACCCTTTTGCTGATTATTTCCAAATGACAGAAGCTAGAACCTGTGAGTTTGATCATAACAACAACCCAATAAGGACCACTAGGAGTACTGAAGAACTCGAAGATGGGTTTTCTGGGTTACCCTTTCCTGGAAATGAAGATGGATTATCTGGGTTGCCCTCTAATGGTGATGAAGATGATAAAGGTGGAATCTTGGTGAAGAAGAAACAGAGAATTTGTGAAACGGGTCGGTTTAGAGATCCATTAGTTGTTGTCGGGTCTGAAGATGGGTTATTTGGGTTGTGCTCTTATGGTGATGAAGTTGATAAAGATGGAATCTTTGATGATGAGTTTGCAGAGAAAGTGAAGAAGAAACAGAGAATTTGTGAAACGGGTCGGTTTAGAGATCCATTAGTTGTTGTCGGCTCAGATATTCTGTTGCTGATTTTGAGCTGTCTTGACGCACGCAGCGTGGCACTGTCACTACTTGTGTCTCGTGGATGGCGTGCTGTTGCTTCTGCTGATAAAATTTGGAGCTCCAAGGTTTGAACTTTGTCTACTTGAATCTTCAAAATTCATTTCATGTCAATACTTGGATTATTTTCTGTTTTAAGATGTTTTATTAGCTCTATAAAACTAGAAATTCTCTAAATCTTGCACTTGTTCTACAATTACTTGTGGTCTGTTATATGCTTTTATTGGGGGGAAATTGCCGTGTGTATGGTGTGAAGTTGCTTTTATCATTTACTACTTTTTTTTTCAAAATTGATATATCGGTTAGAGTGGGTTAGAGTCCCACATTGGTTGGTTAGGGAATGGATGGTGGTCTCCTAATACGGACTTGCGCAAACGTTACTCCTACAGCACGTCCTTGTATAATGCTCAAGGCTCTCGGCTCTCGGCTGAGCAGCAGGAGCAACTTTTAATTTATTATGAGCCCAAACAATGGATTCAATTAGTTCTTGCCAATAACCACGTCTGCTGAATAGAAACATTAAACTAAAAGCCCAGACAAAATGAGCACCTAGGGGAAAAATGCCATAAGCAGATAATGAAGAACCATAAGACTGAAGGATGCTTGTGCCCATAAGAAATCGCGGACCCATTAATAGTAATAGAACTCTGTGCAAAGTTTCCTCCCATGATATGAGTTACGACCCCTTGATCACTTACACTGCCCCAAACATCTGACTGCATTTTCCAACTGAAATGGAATATTACTACCGAAATTGCATTGTACATCCAGAATAGTCCTAAAAAGACATGATCCCAGGCCGATACTTGACATGTACCCCTCTTCCAGGTCCATCACAAGGAAAACGAAAACCAAGATTTGCTTTATCCGGTATCAAACGGGAACTACGAGCAAATAGAACACCTTTCAAGAGTATCAATACCGTCACATGAATCGTAAATGCATGAATGTGATGTACCAAGAAATCGGCGGTTCCTAATGGAATAGGCAACAAAGCCACCTTGCCACCCACTGCCACTAAATCACCACCCCCCAAGTTAAATTGGTGCTTGTTGT